>JAGFZM010004366.1:0-5000 GCA_017657215.1 Limnothrissa miodon
CGAAGGTAGGATTTTCATGTACAAAACAGATTCTTAAGCAGAATTTTTGTCAGAATGAACTGTATAATTGTGTAAAATATGTGTTAATGTGTTTTAACTACTATTAATTATTGCTCAAATCAACATATTTTCAACCTATCAAAATGAATTAAGAATTTAACCTTGTTTCATGACTATCATGTGACTAACATGTGTCTGACTAACATATTAGTCAAAGACAACCACAACACTAGATTTACATAATGTGTTAAAAACAGTAAATATAATACCTTAAGGTTTAAAACTTGGATTTTTAAACCTTGTTTTGACACTTGGAATCAAGGCATCACAACTCCGGTTTGTGGAAACTAATTTCAGAGGTACATGTGTGAACAGTAATCTGGGGAAGGTATTTAGTAGCATCGTAAATCTTCCTTATCAACAAAATACCATATTGCAGTGTTGTGGAAGGAGAAGTGCATAGAATATCATTAAAACTATGTACTCAAATTGCAAGTCAAGCGTTGAAATTGGAAAAAAAGAGACAGGCTGTCGTCTGAGTCTAACACTGTTCAGTATTTACATTGATGAGTTAGCGGTGCAGTTGAAACAGACCACAAGCCCTGAACTCAAACTATATAACAGAGGTCAAATTCTCATGCGTCAAATGCTCTCTGCTGGTGCCAGTGTAACGGATGCCAGCCAGCGTAGCCGTGTGTGTAGAATGTTAGTAAAGCTTCCCTCCCAACACTACAAAGAGCGTCCTAGTCAGTTGACTCAGACCCTGGGCTTTTCGGTTGACTGGCTAGGGTGTTCGACTCCCGATCCGTGGTTGCTGTGAATTGTGAGGTCGCGGGTTCAAGCCTGAGCTGGACTGTGCAAGATGACCTTGGTTACACTGTCTCCCTTTAGAATGAGTTGCAGCTGGTCTTTGCTCACTCGGATCAGTGCTGCCAGGTACTGTAGCACCAATGAGAGCAGAATGATGTTCCTCCAAAAGCCCAGGCATCAGGGCCAAGCAGGTAGAAGTTCAGCCAAAGTAGCATCGCCATAGAGTCACTTCCGCATCAGGAACGTTCAACATGGCAGTGAATGCATTATAAGAAAAAACGTGCAGAGCACTCAACACAAAGTGGACAAGCTTCCAACTGAAGGCCTAGATTTTTTTATGATGTGTGCCTACATCTTTGGATTACTATGATAATTCCATGGTTATCTTGTAATCCGTCATCTGAGAGACTGAATACTTGCCCTACATGACCCTAGGCAGTTTGGTTAGCATGATGGGGAGTTTTTTCTTGCCCCTGTTGCTAATTGGTTCTCTTTGTTGTGAAGAGCTATGAGACATGTCTTTTGTATAATGCGCTATACAAATAAAATTGAATTATATTGAATTGAATTAAATGCATAATTCTACCAATCCATTCTAAAAGTCCAATTAAAAACACCAAATTGCCAGGGCAGAACAAATAATACCTATCTGAATGTGTCATCTCTCAGAGATATGAAGCAATCAGGCTCACTAAGCACAGATTGGCTTCCAAGAACACAGCAGCTTGGTTTATAATTTAGACGTGGACACAGTCTGTCAATCTGAGAATAACCCTACCTCACACCAGCAACGACCCCCCAGGTCATCCTCCACACACACACACACACACACACACCCACACACTCACACACACACCACATACACACCATACACACAAACACACACACACACACATGAATAGGACCCCTCAGATCAAAAAAGGTTAAGGACTTGTCACGGTTGACCTGTTTCATTTTCCTACTTTTTTGAACATGAGGAACGCAGCTCAGAGGGCCGTTGGTCGAAGTTGGTGGTGGCAGCCATACAGTAGGTAGTCATGTGCCCTGTGCGTCTTAGCGTCAGCTCTCTTTCTCGGCACTCCCTCAGGCCCAGGGCACCACAAGCTGACCGCTGGCATGTTGGAGCTTTATGTCAGCCTTGTGTGCTGCAGGCTTTTCATTGACTTTTCCCCAGAGTCAAAAGTCAGGGGGGGCCACCCCTGACCTAGCCTCTGACTAGACCCACTCAGTCAGGGAACACAGCTGAGATTCTGTGTACTTGTGGAAAAAAAGTTTAAAAGGACCCCTCCTCACACACACACACACACACACACACACATCTCTTTCTCTCTTAGAAAAAAATACAGTTTAATTTGGGCACTTGGCAGATGTGACAACTCAGCATGAACTGTTTGTAAATAGATTATCTTTATTAAATGTCCTAAAATTTTAAAATAAAAGCTCAAAAATTGCATGTGTGCGTGTGTGTGTGTGTGTGTGCATTTGTGTGTGTGTGTGTGTGTGTGTGTGTGTGCGTGTGTGTGTGTTTGTGTGTGTGTGTGTGTGTGGATCGCTGTGCTCTGGATGGGCTAGTGTGTAAACACTTGCTGGGCTTGTACCGTGAAAAATCCTCTCTTTGAGAGAAAAAGCAAAGCACCATTTAGAGCTTATATTAGCACACGGTAACACACTCACACATACACACACACACACACACAGAGATAAATGCACAGGAAAGGCAAATATTTGCACCAGCTCTGAGTTCACAGAAGTGTCCATACGGCAGCTTTAGAACCTCCTTCATTGCTCTCTGTGTGTGTGTGTGTGTGTGTGTCTGTGTGTATCTCTGCATCTGTGTGTGTGTGTGTGTTGGTGTGAGTCTGTCTGTGTGTATCTCTGCATCTGCGTGTGTGTGTGTGTTGGTGTGAGTCTGTCTGTGTGTATCTCTGCATCTGTGTGCATGAGTGTGTGTGTGTTTTTGTGTTTGCGTGAGCATTAAACACAATGGCTGTTTTGACTGCTGTGATAAAATCATTGAATAACTAAGTATAGTATAAATGGCCGATGCCCATATTTGTGCTCTCTAGTTTAGAGCGATACGCTTCATTAGCAGTGGACTGCCAGTTGTAAACGTTCCCAAAGCAACCCCTTGACTGCGCAACTAACAAAGCTCCTTCTGTCTAAGTCTCTGCTCCTATGGTCCTGTACTGCTGAATGTGTGTGACCATTGCACTGTCATGTGTGTGTGTGTGTGTGTGTGTGTGTGTGTGTGTGTTGTATGTATGTTGCACAGCTGAAATAGGCAGTGTGTGATGAGATGGGTTTTCTCCTACCATTGCATGGAGAGACAGCTGTCACACACACACACACACACACACACACACACACACACACACACACACACACACTCCCCAAAGCATCCGTGGGAAATCCTGCAGTGATCCTGTTGGTAATGTGCTTGGGTAGGGTTTCATAATGAAAGCACTTCTCCAGTGTAATCTCTTCCTCTTCCTCTTCTCCCTCACTGCTCTTTCCCTCTCTGTCCTCTTTCTTGCACACTTTCTTTGGCTAGGAGAAGAGATATCTATGAGTGTGTTTGTGTGTGTGTGTGTGTGTGTGTGTGTGTGCTTCCTTGTGTATGAACAGCTGAGCTGGGGCCAGAGAGACTTCTTTCTGAGGAGAAAGAAGGGAGAAAAAGATTGAATATCATCACACCTTTCTGTTAGTTTCATTCCTGCCTCCCTTTCCCTGCCTCAGGAGGTGTGTGTGTGTGTGTGTGTGTGTGTGTGTGTGTGTGTGTGTGTGTGTGTGAGAGAGAGAGAGAGAGAGAGAGGGTGACTATACAGGTTATTAGCATGAACTGACCCATTTACAACCCCTACATTAGATCCTGTCTGTACTGCCTACCGGAGCCACTGTGACTAGTGTGTATTTGGGGCATACTCTGAATCTGGACTACAGTATAACACAGAGCTTTGCACTGATCCCAGAACAGTGCTACAGGAGAACAGGAAGAGCTGTCTTTGGAGAGGAACACTAACTGGACTGATATTTCACATGTATATATAATGGAGGTGATCAGTTGCTCAATTTCATATCTAGAGAGTTAAATCCAGCATAAATGGCTTCAGACTTTCATTTTGAATTTAGGTCTGTATAGCCTTTGGATTTCCGATTCTCCATAACAGAAGGAAATGCCGCTGCTGCGGGTCGACTTATGTGATGCTCATCTTTGTTATTTGTGCATTTCCTGACCCTTGATGCAGGCAAATATATCTGCAGGAGAATACACCCCTTGGTTCTGTCTTTTTCATACAGCACAAAGACAACGCAGTTACACATATAACAACAGCAGTGTTTGTGATTGTATATGCATGGGTCGTTGCCTGATGATCCCTGATGACTATCAATCATCATCAGTGTTCGTATCATGTCAGAGAAACAGAATGTCAATGAATGAACTCTGTGGTCCCTGCTTGTCTGTGTGTGTGTGTGTGTGTGTGTCTGTATGTCTGTGTGTGTCTGTGACTTTGGGTCTGGAACTGTTAGTGCATCTCTTCCAGAACAGGTTCATATTCCAACAGTGGCATGTAGTAGTACTGGAAAAGTGTTTGAATGTTTTATTCGAGCCTTCTACCTACCTGAGGTGCAGCCCTCTTTCTCCTGTGCCAGCACCCCCTGCCCCTCCCTTCCTCCTTCCCTCCCCCCCCCCCCCCCCCCCCCCCCACCCCCACCCCTCTCTCTCTCACTCCCTCTCTCTTTTCACCCCAGGAGTGACAGATGAAAGAGCAGGAGTTGAAAGGCAAAGACTGTGGCAGCCTGTTCGACCTCTAGGCTTCAGTTTTTCTTCTCTCTCTCTCTCTCTCTTTCTCTCTCTCTCTCTGTCTGTCTCTTTCTCTCTCTCTCTGGCTTGCTTCATTTCTTTGTCACTTTGTATTTTTTCTTTTTTTTTCTGATAGTTCACCTCAGAATCTCTCCTTTTATTATAATGCTCCTCACATGATTTCACCCTTTTCTCATACAATTGAATGAGCAAATGAAAACACACACACACATGCACACACATGGCACACATATAAATACTACAGTAACTACTTTTTAAAAAAACAATGACCAAAAGTGTTTGTTTGTGTGAATAAGTGAAAAAGTGTGTGTCATCAAGAAATATACCAGCAATGCGAATACATTAGATGCAAATATATTTCACACAA
>JAGFZM010004366.1:12500-22657 GCA_017657215.1 Limnothrissa miodon
ATGGGTTAGTGTCAGAAATTCACTCCACTGAGGTCTCTAAGGTCTGTGGAAAAGAATTTGTTGGTCAGACCCACTGTCAGAACAAAAAGTGGTGAAGCAGCTTTCTCCTACTATGCAGCTATGGAACCGACTTCCAGAGAATATAAAAAATGCACTTACTGTTGACAGTTTTAAATCCAGACTTAAGACCAAATTATTTTCTGACGCTTACTCCTAATGCCACCTGATTTTAATTATTGAGTTATTTATTTATTTGTTTTTTTTATTTATTTTCTTTTAATGATCATTTTACCACATATATTTGTATTTATTTTCCTTTTTTATTATCTATTTATGCATCTTTTTTATCCTTTGCTTGCATTTGTAATTTTTTATTTTGGCGCCGTGCTGATGGCTGCCTGTTGCAGCAGCTCTGGGTCTGAGTTTTTTTTTAGTGTTTATATGTGTGTGGTTTTTAAGGCTGCTGTAACAACAGAATTTTCCTTTGGGATGATTAAAGTCTGTCTGTCTGTCTGTCTATCTACATCTATCTTTCTATCTATCTATCTATCTATCTATCTAATTTTCAAATTTTAATTTAATTAATGCTATCTCTGAACTGTTTTATCTGCTTTGTGTGTGCTTTTACTTCCTGCCTTGTATTGTGCTTTGTTTTGGTCTCTGTACAGCACATTGAGTTGCCATTGTGCATGAAATGCGCTTAATAAATAAAACTGCCTTGCCTTGCCTTGCCTTGCCTTGTTTGTGGTGCAGTGTCGTTTAAGGGCCCGGAGATCACGAGCATCCAGTATGGTTTTACGCACAGAGATTGTTCCAGATTCTCTGAATCTTCGGATGATGTTATGCACAGTTGATGATGATAACTGCAAAGTCTTTGCAATGTTTTGCTGGGTAACACCTTTCTGATATTGCTCCATCTTTCTCCGCAACATTGTGGGAATTGGTGATCCTCTACTCATCTTGGCTACTGAGAGACACTGCCACTCTGAGAAGCTGTTTTTATACCCAATCATGTTGCCAATTGACCTAATTAGTGTTAATTGGTGTTCCAGCTCTTTGTTATGCTTATTGCTACTTGTCCCAATTTTTATTGGATTTGTTGACACCGTGAAACTTTTAATCAACATATTTTTCCTTTAAAATGATACATTTACTTGGATTAAACTTTTGACCTGTCATCTACGTTATATTACAAATAAAATATTGGCATTTGCCATCTCCACATCATTGCATTCAGTTTTTATTCACAATTTGTTTAATGTCCCAACTTTTTTGGAATCTGGTTTGTATATATATATATATATATACATGTATATTACATAAGCATGTGTGTTTTTCATGAAAATGAAGAAACTACAGTACAGTATATTATAAATGTTATGAGCTGTGTTATACACACACACACACACACACACACACACACACACACATGCATACATACATTCAGATACAACATATACACAGAGTTTCCTTGTGTCAATCCCCCACCCCTTACAAACTCCCCTAAACAAATGGACTCTATTTGGGGGCCACAGGAGCAGAAGCAGTGGACTAGACAGAAATGTCCTCCGGAGCGCACCACACAAAGCCCATATTCACCGCCAGCCGTCTAACACACATACTTCATATTTATCCTCCCCTCAAACACCCCCCCCCACACACAGACACACACACACACACACTGCAGTGCTGTTCAAAACTGGTTTCCAGTAAAGTTTATCTAAGTCGGCTATAAACACACATGCCCACACTGACTCAGACATACACACATACATAAATGCAGCCACCCAATCTCTCTCTCTCTCTCTCTCTCACACACACACACACACACACACACACTCATATTCAAACACACACAAACACACACACTCAATCACACATGAAGCCACCAGGCACCAAGGGCATTCGCTGAGTGCATATAGGATTGGTAATGTGTTGTCTTGGAGGCTCATTGGCGACACATCCCACTGTGTGTGTGTGTGTGTGTATGTGTGTGTGTGTGGCTCAACACACTCTTTCTTCTTGAGCTTTCTTCTTGAGCTTTTATTCTTCATGAAGCTGCAATAGTCTAGTAAACAATTCAAACTTTCTTCCTGGCTTCTTTCTGCCTCTGTCCATCTTTAATTTATCCCCTTTCACTTCTTCACTGTGGATCTGGTCTCGCCCCCCCTTGTTGGTTTCAAGTCTCTCTCTCTTTCTCCCTCCCCCTCTCTCTTTCTCTCCCTCCCTCTCTCTCTGTCCCTCTCTCCTGCCTTTTCTATTTGTCTTTATTAAATTTAGAGTGAAAATAAGAGGGACTCCGCCTGCTCCCTACCCAGGCTACTCATTACACTCAAGTCACCCGAGATGAGATTGTTGGTACATACCACACACACACGCACACACAGATACACACACACACACAGACAGACAAACATACACAAAGTGAGAAAGAGTTTATTTTTCTTTGTAACATGCACATTTATACTAAACACACATACACACACACACACACACACACACACACATTCAAAACCACACAATTCTGTGCTACGGAAATACACAGAAACAATTAAATAGCCACCTGGCATTTTCCTTTATGTGGTTTGTGTGTGTGTGTGTGTGTGTGTGTGTGTGTGTGTGTGTGTGTGTGTGAATAAGGGTGGGGACATTCCAAATGGACCTACATGTGTCCAGTATGTCCTTACCTCAAATTTTGTGAGTGAGTGTGTATGTGTGCATGCACGCAGGCCTGTTTATGCACAAGACCATTTTAGTCTTTTTCTGGGCAGGAAAAATATTTAGGTTTGTTGACTGAGGACAGAGAACAGCACCCACTGTGAAATGAGCCACCAGGTTTCTGCCAAACATCTAACCACATGGAGACACACACACACTCTCTATCTTTCTCCTTCTCCCTCTCTCTCTCTCACACACATTGTGACTTAATGACAAAGAATCCACAGTGTTGTTTAGGAATGACAATTCTCAATCCCGATCATAAAAGTACATAGCCATAAACAGAGGCACACACAAACACAAACTCACACGCACACACGCACACATTTGACTACTTTATTTGGGAGGACCAACACTCATTAAATAGCAACATTACACCCAAATAATTACAAAGAGCATCTTGTGTTGCCAACATCAACCCAAACCTGTCTTGGCTGTGTTGTGGTAGGTAAAAAAAATAAGTAAAAAGCAGAGGTCAAGGCACTGTACTCTGGGCCACTGTGTGGTGTAGCATCAAGCAGACCAGCCTCTCTCACTATTATTATTAAGCTGGATTTATACTTCTGCGTTGCGTCGTTGCAAACCTTTGCCGACACCAATTACACCTTTGCCGACACTACGCAACCACCTTTCGTGCGCATGAAAAAAATCCTGACTTCGCGTCAAAGTGTCGGCGACACGGTACGCAGACCGACGCATACGTCATGGATTGTGATTGGTCCGCTTTACATCATTTCCGGTTCTCCGCCTTTCAAGTGCGTTGTGTGTACAAGACCGGCATTTTTGAACTTACATAAATGGCCTTATAACTACCCATTCACCTGACAAAGACAGTTGACCATAGAAAGTAACGACCTGATAACTATGCTTATTAACTAGACAAAGCTTCCCATCAACGCATCCAACACAGTTTGGGAAGTTTCACAGTCTCCAGAAATCTCCGGCTATCGTTTCCCACTGGTTAGTTGACGGACAGGGCAAAAACTCGGGCTGCAGTGTTTTCCACAACGCTTTGCAAACCTCTGACACAATAGATGACACTGTGTATGAGGCCAGCTTGTAGCTTGTAGCAACGCAACGACCGGAAAACGCACACGAAAAGGACCCTTTCTGAGCTCAATAACCCCCTAGCGTTGTGGCAGTGAACTGCCACGCGTAGCAATTACGCGGACGCAGAGGTACAGTATAAATCGACCACGGAAGTATAAATCAAAAACGTCGGCGAAGTTGTCTGCGACGGTGTCTGCGACGACGCGACGCAGAAGTATATATCCAGCTTGAGTCTCACTAGTATAACTAACTCTTCTTTATCCTGCCCTGTCCTGCTCCGGCCCAGTCTGGGGACTGTGTATATACTGTACATACTGTTCTTATCTGTACGTTCAATTCAACTCAATTTTATTTATATAGCGCATTTATACAAAAGGCATGTCTCCAAGCGCTTAACACAAAGATGCCCAATGAGCAACAGGGGCAAGAAAAAACTCCCTATCAGCGTTTTTTTGTTTTTACTTGTTATGGTAAGGGAAGAAACCTTGGGCAGTTCCGACGGCTCAAGGGGCAAGCCCAACTGCCTAGGGCAGGTTTTCAGTCTCTCAGATGGTGATTAGTCCACTATTATTCCCTTAAGTACACATTATAAGAAAATTGTGGTATAAATAAAGTAATAGTACAAACTGGCCATACTATATTCACTCCATATTGTATATTTTGCACTTGCTGCTTTTTGTACTTTTGATTGGATGCTAAACTGCATTTCGTTACTCTGTATTTATGTATTTATGTGTAATGACAATAAACTTGAATCTGATTTAATCTAATCCAGTGACAGACTGGTACATGTGGAACAAGAGGAGTTTTCTACAGATGTTGAAGGACTCTAGCCTCCTAAGGCAATAGAGACTGCTCTGCCTCTTTCTGTAGAGTGCGTCAATGCTAGCAGACCAGTCCAGCTTCTTGTCAAGATATAGTCCAAGGTATTTGTACACACTGACCATCTCTACGTCCACCCCATCAACTGTGCATGCAGTTCTTCATTTCTACTCACCCCTAATCACTCTCTCTCTCTCTCTTTTATTCTGTCTCTCTCTCTTACCTCCTCTTAAATTTTGATTAATGGGTAGAACTAAGTGTAAAAAAATGAAATGTCTCCTTGCTCTCTCTGTTTCTCTCTCTCTCTCTCAGGAATGAGGGAGGCAGACAGGGGGTGTGACAGGAAAGACGGTGGGATGTAGGGAAAAGGTGGATTGGGAGACGGAAAAGTTCTGCAAATGAAAACACATCTGAAACAGAAACATCCATTTAGCTTGTGAGTAAAGGGGCATGGGCAAGCAGTCGCACATGCACACACACACACACACACACACACACACACACACACACTCACCCCTTAGTGAATGGGCCTCTTCAGCATGAATGAGGAAGTTGCTCTGAGAAGCAGGACGTTCTCTTCAAGACACACTCCAGACTGGAGGGGGTCTACACACACACACACACGCCTCTAAACACCAGCTGAACATTAGCCAAACAGTCCAAAAACAGAGATCTCTCTCTTACTGTCCTGCAGCCTGGCGCCAGAAACATTCTTGAGCATTCATTACAAACAGACAGACAAACACACACACACACACATATATATGTAAATATATATATATATATATATATATATATATATATATATATATACTCACACAGACACACACACACACACACCTTTCAGCTCTGCCCTAAGCTCTGGCCAGAAAGACTGACCGCCCTACCATCCCACAACGTTGTCAGCTCATCAACAGGACATGACTCGGCACAAATAAATCTGGGCCGGCAGATCTCAGGAGCCAGTTTGTGTGTAAGTGTAAGTGTGTGTGTGACTTACTGACAGAACGTGACTGTTTGAAGAGGTGGCCTATTTAACTATAATGAATAAACAGGTTATTTCCGCCAGGGTAAAATCTCCCAACTAATGCCTAAAACCAGTGTATTTGTCAATTGGTCTGTTCAAAATAGAAACAGTATTTCAGTAATAAACGTACGGTCTCTATATTGTCCTGACAGCATTGTCTTTTAGCCTTTAGCCTTTCGACAGCAAACAGTGCAAAAGCGCTACTGTAGCTGTTATAGCCTACAAGAAGTGGATCTCATGGTGTATTTAGATTTTTAGTTATCCTAAGGTTTTTGCATAGGATTGTTGCAATGTCAAATGCTAAGAAGTAATGGCAGTATATTATTAATGCATGCAGTTTTAGCAATGTTTGTCATAGATCAAAAGTATTCTTGTTTTTTCCCAAAATACTAGCTAGCTTAATGTCACCTTCAGTTTATTAGTTATGGAGGCTAGAA
This sequence comes from Limnothrissa miodon, assembly GCA_017657215.1. NCBI lineage: Eukaryota > Metazoa > Chordata > Actinopteri > Clupeiformes > Clupeidae > Limnothrissa > Limnothrissa miodon. The sequence goes on from JAGFZM010004366.1 coordinate 18,555, forward strand.
TACAGGAACAAGCTGGAGTTTAGAAAGTGCCCTGGGTCGTATGTACCCCCCCTCCCCCCCTCCATCCCTCACAGAAAAGCTTTTGGGGAATGTAGCTTTTGTTATAATGCATTAGCTTTACCAGATTGGGTCCTGTAATCTGGATTTACGTTAAGGGTGAGCATGGGAGTCACACGTTTTTCATGTGACTGGGCTGAGGTATAGGCAGTCAGGTCAGGCCTGTAAACTATAAAATGATGATGCAAATGAAGATGCAAAAAAGTTACATTGTCCATCTTAAGAAACGAAAATAAGTTCAATATTCTTTTGGAGAGAAATGTATGTTATTTGATGACATTCATACAGTATTTCATATTGTAACTCCTTTATTGAAACGTTCTTTTAAACACCTTTTTTGTTGTTTTGACAGCATAGTTTTTGTCAGGCACACACTGATATGAGAATATTGAGCTTTGCCTCAACATAGAGGAATGTCCTGGAGATCATGACAAAGAGAGGAACTGTGAGAAAAATAAAGATGAGGACATGATGAGGCACAATGATGCAGAACTAAACTGTTACTCAACCAGCTTACATCTTTGATGAATAATGTTCGAAGCAACTGAATGACGGAAACGAAAACAACGTTTTGTTCATTCTGAGTTAAGAGTTAAAGTCAGGAAAGTCTGGGACAGCTTCTACTGTATATGGAATGGAATGCATTGTTTCAGTTAAAAGTTTTATATTTTTCAAAACGCTGTAAAGAAGACAAATTTTGTATTTTTTTCCCTCCTAACTCAAACTCACACACCAATATAAAGATCTAGCTGATGTACAATAAGTGTTTGAAAAACAAATGAACCTATAGTTTTAATTTACAATGAATTTCTAGTAAGAGCTGTAGTGGAACTATGGAAAAAAACAAAACAAGACAGACATTTCAAATGAAAGGTAGAATGGTGGTCAGACTGTATTGCTAATTATTTCAAGAAGTATCGAAACTTTCAGATGTTTGGAATTCACCTCGATTCACAACCTCTTGACCACTAACTGACCTGGAACACACACACTCTCTCTCTCAGCCTCCATCTTAAATTAAAGGAGGGCCACAAAATGGCTAATTTCACTCAACACTAAAACTAAACAGAACAGATTAGTATAAATACATAACAATAAAAATAAATAAAAAAAAAGACGTGTGATCAGGGAGTTGCGAGGACCTCTGAGAGGACCTTCAGTAGTAGCGGAGAAAACAGAGGGTGGAGTACCGATTAAACACAAGCTGTAACATTACTGGCTGTCCCCACGCAGTTTTGAGGACACACACACACACACACACACACACAGCACGTTCTACAACTGGTCTATACATCCTAATCCAAGTGGTCTGGCTTTGTCACTTGATGCTCTGTCTGCATCAGTGTGCCCAGATTAGTGCTCCTGTGGGTTCACCTAGAGGGAGTGAGAGAGGGAGAGACGAACGACGCAACAGAAAGAACAAGACAGGAGGAAGTGCTCAGGTAACAGCCATATGTGGAAGAGATTGAACACCCTAAGCAGTCCATTAAGCACTGGATCTGGGCCAGAACAGGGCCAAATGAATGCTCACCTGGTCTGCTGTCTAGTACTAGTACCAGTAACTCTCACCATAGGGAAAGCTTTTCAACTCAGCCTGGAAGAAATACACAAGGACCTTCAGCATTAGTCTCAGTGTTCACCATCTTGTCTCTGGGACAAGTGTCCTGCCTCCTTTGTAAAACTAAACTGGCCCTACAGTTGCGATGGGGTTGTAATCTAGAATAACAGTCTCTGTCCCAATCCAAACAGGATGTGGTGTAGAGCTGTTACATTCAGCAGGAACAGTGTCTCTCTCCCTCTCACTCTATTCTTCTCCTCTTTTATCCCTTCTTTCTTTGACTCCCCCTGTGTCAGGCACTTCATGTGTAGAAAACAACGAGCCAATTCAAATGTTTGGAGGAGCAACAGCAACAAAGCAAGATGAAACAAACAACACATACTGCATTTCATCACCGCTTCCGCTACCCATTTTTTTTCTTTTGATATTTTAGCAGCATGTGTCTCTCTCCATCTCTCTCTTTTTCATTCTTCTCTTTTTGTTTGTCACTCCATTCCTTGATTATTGCTAATTTCTAATTCATTTTGTAAACATCTGTACTGTACCTCCCGGGTCCTCCCGACGGGTTTAAGCTATCCCACAATCCCTGGTTAATCCACTTGGAACAAGAGTCTGTCTCTGTTTCTCAAAGTCAAGGAAGGATGCTTGACCAGGCTTAACGGATGCTTGGTATACGTCATGCTGCCAAGTACTGTTCCATAGTCAGGGATCTTTGAAAATTCTACCAAGTGCAGAGTGCTCCTTTCTTAGAATTTTTAAGGGATGCATCGAAGTATCTATGAAGTTAAGGACTACCCACAATCCTTTGCATACACACAAGCTGACAGATTTCTAAACGGCAGTGGCACCACAGCAAAACTGATCTCAGGTTCTAAGCTAAGCCCCGGTAGCATCCGACTAGCAAGGAATGGTTCTGTCAAGCAAACGTTCTGGATATTGAGAAACAGCCCGTGTCTTAAGCATGCCTAGGGGAAGCATGAGATTGTTTGTCATCAAGAACACAACATGGGAAGTAAAAAAAAGAAATGGAAAATTTTTTGGCACTTTTACAGAACGTTTCTGCTTTACATTTTCATTACAGTTTCATTCAAACATTTCAATTTATTGTGATGAAGCATCCATAGGTATGCACAAACGCACACACTCACATTAAAAGAAAAAAAAAAACTCTAGTCTACCGTTTGTTGTTTTGTCCAATAAAGTTCTTTGTGTTGAGTTCTCAGTTCTAGGCCGCTAAGCCTTCCTTCATATGCAGGAACTATTGTGAGCAGCAGTGTGATTTCCAATGCCAGGCACAACTTTTGCAAACACGTCCTATGGACTTGGCATAGTAATTTGTTTTCATAGTTTAGCTTAGTTTTAGTCACATTCATTTCAAGTTGATGGCACGCACAAAGAGATGCATCATTGGCGCGGAGAAGAGCTTACATTGATTATTATTGTGGTGCCAGGATTTTAAGGCAATCTCTCCTAAATTGGCAGAGCATTTCAAAGTATTAATTCTCTTACATAAACATGTAAGTTTTACCTAAGTCTAATATATCTAAAAGTGCTTGAGGGCCTACTTTTAAGTGAGAGACAGTACCAGACAGTTTCATTCTGTTCAGTCTTTTAGAGCGAACAGAAGCCTTGGGGTTTAACGCCTGCATAGGAAACCTCACTCGCTGTCTCAATGTCAAAACATATAACACTGACACCACAATCAAAATAAAATCAACAGGAAAACTGTGAAACAAATAAACAAAAACAAAACTGAAAACATTTGGTTTCCTTGGACTTTTTTTGTTTGTTCTGCTGTTTCAGTTGCTGATGATAAGTATTAATATCCATCAAAAAAAATATTTCTCAGTAACACTTTCCATACATTCTTTCACCTGTAAACAAAAATGATGTATATAAAAAGAAAACAAAAATAAAATAATAAAAAAAAACTGTTGAGAAAATAATAAACACTTCTGTTGTAAATAAGTTACAAGACAAATTAAAATCTGAAAGAAAAAAGATGTTACAGTACCAAAATTCTAGACTATGTTTTTTAAACCTTAAAAACCGTATGTTATTGTCTATAAATACCTTTACAAATATACAAGTTAATCATTCAAATAAAACCTTTTTTGTATCATTTTAGATTTAAATGTTTCCACAATCAGCAGTGTTCTCTCCATTGCAATACTCCGATTCTAAAACGTCAGTAAAGAAATTCCTCTTTTTTCTTTTCAGTACACCATTGCAGATTGCAAATATGATACATAGTGTTCTTATATTTATATATTTACAATAAAAAACTTTTTTTTCTGGACATAAAAAAAGCACACATCTTTATATATGTATTGTCCAACCTCCAAGAATATTAAAATTCTTCTTTTTTTTTTTTTGTCTTTTGCCTCAGGAAGAATAGTGCATGAGAAGAGTCCTGCACACGTTTATTGTTTCTAGACTGTGCACTTCATGCCATCTCCCTCCTTCCATGAAGACAGGGTTTCTCTCA
>JAGFZM010004367.1:0-5000 GCA_017657215.1 Limnothrissa miodon
CGAAGGTAGGATTTTCATGTACAAAACAGATTCTTAAGCAGAATTTTAGTCAGAATGAACTGTATAATTGTGTAAAATATGTGTTAATGTGTTTTAACTACTATTAATTATTGCTCAAATCAACATATTTTCAACCTATCAAAATGAATTAAGAATTTAACCTTGTTTCATGACTATCATGTGACTAACATGTGTCTGACTAACATATTAGTCAAAGACAACCACAACACTAGATTTACATAATGTGTTAAAAACAGTAAATATAATACCTTAAGGTTTAAAACTTGGATTTTTAAACCTTGGTTTGACACTTGAATCAAGGCATCACAACTCCGGTTTGTGGAAACTAATTTCAGAGGTACATGTGTGAACAGTAATCTGGGGAAGGTATTTAGTAGCATCGTAAATCTTCCTTATCAACAAAATACCATATTGCAGTGTTGTGGCAGGAGAAGTGCATAGAATATCATTAAAACTATGTACTCAAATTGCAAGTCAAGCGTTGAAATTGGAAAAAAAGAGACAGGCTGTCGTCTGAGTCTAACAATGTTCAGTATTTACATTGATGAGTTAGCGGTGCAGTTGAAACAGACCACAAGCCCTGAACTCAAACTATATAACAGAGGTCAAATTCTCATGCGTCAAATGCTCTCTGCTGGTGCCAGTGTAACGGATGCCAGCCAGCGTAGCCGTGTGTGTAGAATGTTAGTAAAGCTTCCCTCCCAACACTACAAAGAGCGTCCTAGTCAGTTGACTCAGACCCTGGGCTTTTCGGTTGACTGGCTAGGGTGTTCGACTCCCGATCCGTGGTTGCTGTGAATTGTGAGGTCGCGGGTTCAAGCCTGAGCTGGACTGTGCAAGATGACCTTGGTTACACTGTCTCCCTTTAGAATGAGTTGCAGCTGGTCTTTGCTCACTCGGATCAGTGCTGCCAGGTACTGTAGCACCAATGAGAGCAGAATGATGTTCCTCCAAAAGCCCAGGCATCAGGGCCAAGCAGGTAGAAGTTCAGCCAAAGTAGCATCGCCATAGAGTCACTTCCGCATCAGGAACGTTCAACATGGCAGTGAATGCATTATAAGAAAAAACGTGCAGAGCACTCAACACAAAGTGGACAAGCTTCCAACTGAAGGCCTAGATTTTTTTATGATGTGTGCCTACATCTTTGGATTACTATGATAATTCCATGGTAGTCTTGTAATCCGTCATCTGAGAGACTGAATACTTGCCCTACATGACCCTAGGCAGTTTGGTTAGCATGATGGGGAGTTTTTTCTTGCCCCTGTTGCTAATTGGTTCTCTTTGTTGTGAAGAGCTATGAGACATGTCTTTTGTATAATGCGCTATACAAATAAAATTGAATTATATTGAATTTAATTAAATGCATAATTCTACCAATCCATTCTAAAAGTCCAATTAAAAACACAAAATTGCCAGGGCAGAACAAATAATACCTATCTGAATGTGTCATCTCTCAGAGATATGAAGCAATCAGGCTCACTAAGCACAGATTGGCTTCCAAGAACACAGCAGCTTGGTTTATAATTTAGACGTGGACACAGTCTGTCAATCTGAGAATAACCCTACCTCACACCAGCAACGACCCCCCAGGTCATCCTCCACACACACACACACACACACACCCACACCCACACACTCACACACACACCACATACACACCATACACACACACACACACACACACATGAATAGGGCCCCTCAGATCAAAAAAGGTTAAGGACTTGTCACGGTTGACCTGTTTCATTTTCCTACTTTTTTGAACATGAGGAACGCAGCTCAGAGGGCCGTTGGTCGAAGTTGGTGGTGGCAGCCATACAGTAGGTAGTCATGTGCCCTGTGCGTCTTAGTGTCAGCTCTCTTTCTCAGCACTCCCTCAGGCCCAGGGCACCACAAGCTGACCGCTGGCATGTTGGAGCTTTATGTCAGCCTTGTGTGCTGCAGGCTTTTCATTGACTTTTCCCCAGAGTCAAAAGTCAGGGGGGGGCCACCCCTGACCTAGCCTCTGACTAGACCCACTCAGTCAGGGAACACAGCTGAGATTCTGTGTACTTGTGGAAAAAAAGTTTAAAAGGACCCCTCCTCACACACACACACACACACACACACACATCTCTTTCTCTCTTAGAAAAAAATACAGTTTAATTTGGGCACTTGGCAGATGTGACAACTCAGCATGAACTGTTTGTAAATAGATTATCTTTATTAAATGTCCTAAAATTTTAAAATAAAAGCTCAAAAATTGCATGTGTGCGTGTGTGTGTGTGTGTGTGCATTTGTGTGTGTGTGTGTGTGTGTGTGTGTGTGCGTGTGTGTGTGTTTGTGTGTGTGTGTGTGTGTGGATCGCTGTGCTCTGGATGGGCTAGTGTGTAAACACTTGCTGGGCTTGTACCGTGAAAAATCCTCTCTTTGAGAGAAAAAGCAAAGCACCATTTAGAGCTTATATTAGCACACGGTAACACACTCACACATACACACACACACACACACAGAGATAAATGCACAGGAAAGGCAAATATTTGCACCAGCTCTGAGTTCACAGAAGTGTCCATACGGCAGCTTTAGAACCTCCTTCATTGCTCTCTGTGTGTGTGTGTGTGTGTGTGTCTGTGTGTATCTCTGCATCTGTGTGTGTGTGTGTGTTGGTGTGAGTCTGTCTGTGTGTATCTCTGCATCTGCGTGTGTGTGTGTGTTGGTGTGAGTCTGTCTGTGTGTATCTCTGCATCTGTGTGCATGAGTGTGTGTGTGTTTTTGTGTTTGCGTGAGCATTAAACACAATGGCTGTTTTGACTGCTGTGATAAAATCATTGAATAACTAAGTATAGTATAAATGGCCGATGCCCATATTTGTGCTCTCTAGTTTAGAGCGATACGCTTCATTAGCAGTGGACTGCCAGTTGTAAACGTTCCCAAAGCAACCCCTTGACTGCGCAACTAACAAAGCTCCTTCTGTCTAAGTCTCTGCTCCTATGGTCCTGTACTGCTGAATGTGTGTGACCATTGCACTGTCATGTGTGTGTGTGTGTGTGTGTGTGTGTGTGTGTGTGTTGTATGTATGTTGCACAGCTGAAATAGGCAGTGTGTGATGAGATGGGTTTTCTCCTACCATTGCATGGAGAGACAGCTGTCACACACACACACACACACACACACACACACACACACACACTCCCCAAAGCATCCGTGGGAAATCCTGCAGTGATCCTGTTGGTAATGTGCTTGGGTAGGGTTTCATAATGAAAGCACTTCTCCAGTGTAATCTCTTCCTCTTCCTCTTCTCCCTCACTGCTCTTTCCCTCTCTGTCCTCTTTCTTGCACACTTTCTTTGGCTAGGAGAAGAGATATCTATGAGTGTGTTTGTGTGTGTGTGTGTGCTTCCTTGTGTATGAACAGCTGAGCTGGGGCCAGAGAGACTTCTTTCTGAGGAGAAAGAAGGGAGAAAAAGATTGAATATCATCACACCTTTCTGTTAGTTTCATTCCTGCCTCCCTTTCCCTGCCTCAGGAGGTGTGTGTGTGTGTGTGTGTGTGTGTGTGTGAGAGAGAGAGAGAGAGAGAGAGAGGGTGACTATACAGGTTATTAGCATGAACTGACCCATTTACAACCCCTACATTAGATCCTGTCTGTACTGCCTACCGGAGCCACTGTGACTAGTGTGTATTTGGGGCATACTCTGAATCTGGACTACAGTATAACACAGAGCTTTGCACTGATCCCAGAACAGTGCTACAGGAGAACAGGAAGAGCTGTCTTTGGAGAGGAACACTAACTGGACTGATATTTCACATGTATATATAATGGAGGTGATCAGTTGCTCAATTTCATATCTAGAGAGTTAAATCCAGCATAAATGGCTTCAGACTTTCATTTTGAATTTAGGTCTGTATAGCCTTTGGATTTCCGATTCTCCATAACAGAAGGAAATGCCGCTGCTGCGGGTCGACTTATGTGATGCTCATCTTTGTTATTTGTGCATTTCCTGACCCTTGATGCAGGCAAATATATCTGCAGGAGAATACACCCCTTGGTTCTGTCTTTTTCATACAGCACAAAGACAACGCAGTTACACATATAACAACAGCAGTGTTTGTGATTGTATATGCATGGGTCGTTGCCTGATGATCCCTGATGACTATCAATCATCATCAGTGTTCGTATCATGTCAGAGAAACAGAATGTCAATGAATGAACTCTGTGGTCCCTGCTTGTCTGTGTGTGTGTGTGTGTGTGTGTCTGTATGTCTGTGTGTGTCTGTGACTTTGGGTCTGGAACTGTTAGTGCATCTCTTCCAGAACAGGTTCATATTCCAACAGTGGCATGTAGTAGTACTGGAAAAGTGTTTGAATGTTTTATTCGAGCCTTCTACCTACCTGAGGTGCAGCCCTCTTTCTCCTGTGCCAGCACCCCCTGCCCCTCCCTTCCTCCTTCCCTCCCCCCCCCCCCCCCCCCCCCCCCACCCCCACCCCTCTCTCTCTCACTCCCTCTCTCTTTTCACCCCAGGAGTGACAGATGAAAGAGCAGGAGTTGAAAGGCAAAGACTGTGGCAGCCTGTTCGACCTCTAGGCTTCAGTTTTTCTTCTCTCTCTCTCTCTCTCTTTCTCTCTCTCTCTCTGTCTGTCTCTTTCTCTCTCTCTCTGGCTTGCTTCATTTCTTTGTCACTTTGTATTTTTTCTTTTTTTTCTGATAGTTCACCTCAGAATCTCTCCTTTTATTATAATGCTCCTCACATGATTTCACCCTTTTCTCATACAATTGAATGAGCAAATGAAAACACACACACACATGCACACACATGGCACACATATAAATACTACAGTAACTACTTTTTAAAAAAACAATGACCAAAAGTGTTTGTTTGTGTGAATAAGTGAAAAAGTGTGTGTCATCAAGAAATATACCAGCAATGCGAATACATTAGATGCAAATATATTTCACACAAACAAGGTGAAATATAGCGGTAATAATATTAGATAAAGAAATTG
>JAGFZM010004367.1:12500-22630 GCA_017657215.1 Limnothrissa miodon
TGGTCAGACCCACTGTCAGAACAAAAAGTGGTGAAGCAGCTTTCTCCTACTATGCAGCTATGGAACCGACTTCCAGAGAATATAAAAAATGCACTTACTGTTGACAGTTTTAAATCCAGACTTAAGACCAAATTATTTTCTGACGCTTACTCCTAATGCCACCTGATTTTAATTATTGAGTTATTTATTTATTTGGTTTTTTTTATTTATTTTCTTTTAATGATCATTTTACCACATATATTTGTATTTATTTTCCTTTTTTATTATCTATTTATGCATCTTTTTTATCCTTTGCTTGCATTTGTAATTTTTAATTTTGGCGCCGTGCTGATGGCTGCCTCTTGCAGCAGCTCTGGGTCTGAGTTTTTTTTTTGTGTTTATATGTGTGTGGTTTTTAAGGCTGCTGTAACAACAGAATTTTCCTTTGGGATGATTAAAGTCTGTCTGTCTGTCTGTCTATCTACATCTATCTTTCTATCTATCTATCTATCTATCTATCTAATTTTCAAATTTTAATTTAATTAATGCTATCTCTGAACTGTTTTATCTGCTTTGTGTGTGCTTTTACTTCCTGCCTTGTATTGTGCTTTGTTTTGGTCTCTGTACAGCACATTGAGTTGCCATTGTGCATGAAATGCGCTTAATAAATAAAACTGCCTTGCCTTGCCTTGCCTTGCCTTGTTTGTGGTGCAGTGTCGTTTAAGGGCCCGGAGATCACGAGCATCCAGTATGGTTTTACGCACAGAGATTGTTCCAGATTCTCTGAATCTTCGGATGATGTTATGCACAGTTGATGATGATAACTGCAAAGTCTTTGCAATGTTTTGCTGGGTAACACCTTTCTGATATTGCTCCATCTTTCTCCGCAACATTGTGGGAATTGGTGATCCTCTACTCATCTTGGCTACTGAGAGACACTGCCACTCTGAGAAGCTGTTTTTATACCCAATCATGTTGCCAATTGACCTAATTAGTGTTAATTGGTGTTCCAGCTCTTTGTTATGCTTATTGCTACTTGTCCCAATTTTTATTGGATTTGTTGACACCGTGAAACTTTTAATCAACATATTTTTCCTTTAAAATGATACATTTACTTGGATTAAACTTTTGACCTGTCATCTACGTTATATTACAAATAAAATATTGGCATTTGCCATCTCCACATCATTGCATTCAGTTTTTATTCACAATTTGTTTAATGTCCCAACTTTTTTGGAATCTGGTTTGTATATATATATATATATATACATGTATATTACATAAGCATGTGTGTTTTTCATGAAAATGAAGAAACTACAGTACAGTATATTATAAATGTTATGAGCTGTGTTATACACACACACACACACACACACACACACACACACACATGCATACATACATTCAGATACAACATATACACAGAGTTTCCTTGTGTCAATCCCCCACCCCTTACAAACTCCCCTAAACAAATGGACTCTATTTGGGGGCCACAGGAGCAGAAGCAGTGGACTAGACAGAAATGTCCTCCGGAGCGCACCACACAAAGCCCATATTCACCGCCAGCCGTCTAACACACATACTTCATATTTATCCTCCCCTCAAACACCCCCCCCCACACACAGACACACACACACACACACTGCAGTGCTGTTCAAAACTGGTTTCCAGTAAAGTTTATCTAAGTCGGCTATAAACACACATGCCCACACTGACTCAGACATACACACATACATAAATGCAGCCACCCAATCTCTCTCTCTCTCTCTCTCTCACACACACACACACACACACACACACTCATATTCAAACACACACAAACACACACACTCAATCACACATGAAGCCACCAGGCACCAAGGGCATTCGCTGAGTGCATATAGGATTGGTAATGTGTTGTCTTGGAGGCTCATTGGCGACACATCCCACTGTGTGTGTGTGTGTGTGTATGTGTGTGTGTGTGGCTCAACACACTCTTTCTTCTTGAGCTTTCTTCTTGAGCTTTTATTCTTCATGAAGCTGCAATAGTCTAGTAAACAATTCAAACTTTCTTCCTGGCTTCTTTCTGCCTCTGTCCATCTTTAATTTATCCCCTTTCACTTCTTCACTGTGGATCTGGTCTCGCCCCCCCTTGTTGGTTTCAAGTCTCTCTCTCTTTCTCCCTCCCCCTCTCTCTTTCTCTCCCTCCCTCTCTCTCTGTCCCTCTCTCCTGCCTTTTCTATTTGTCTTTATTAAATTTAGAGTGAAAATAAGAGGGACTCCGCCTGCTCCCTACCCAGGCTACTCATTACACTCAAGTCACCCGAGATGAGATTGTTGGTACATACCACACACACACGCACACACAGATACACACACACACACACACACACACACACACACAGACAGACAAACATACACAAAGTGAGAAATAGTTTATTTTTCTTTGTAACATGCACATTTATACTAAACACACATACACACACACACACACACACACACACACACATTCAAAACCACACAATTCTGTGCTACGGAAATACACAGAAACAATTAAATAGCCACCTGGCATTTTCCTTTATGTGGTTTGTGTGTGTGTGTGTGTGTGTGTGTGTGTGTGTGTGTGTGTGTGTGTGAATAAGGGTGGGGACATTCCAAATGGACCTACATGTGTCCAGTATGTCCTTACCTCAAATTTTGTGAGTGAGTGTGTATGTGTGCATGCACGCAGGCCTGTTTATGCACAAGACCATTTTAGTCTTTTTCTGGGCAGGAAAAATATTTAGGTTTGTTGACTGAGGACAGAGAACAGCACCCACTGTGAAATGAGCCACCAGGTTTCTGCCAAACATCTAACCACATGGAGACACACACACACTCTCTATCTTTCTCCTTCTCCCTCTCTCTCTCTCACACACATTGTGACTTAATGACAAAGAATCCACAGTGTTGTTTAGGAATGACAATTCTCAATCCCGATCATAAAAGTACATAGCCATAAACAGAGGCACACACAAACACAAACTCACATGCACACACGCACACATTTGACTACTTTATTTGGGAGGACCAACACTCATTAAATAGCAACATTACACCCAAATAATTACAAAGAGCATCTTGTGTTGCCAACATCAACCCAAACCTGTCTTGGCTGTGTTGTGGTAGGTAAAAAAAAATAAGTAAAAAGCAGAGGTCAAGGCACTGTACTCTGGGCCACTGTGTGGTGTAGCATCAAGCAGACCAGCCTCTCTCACTATTATTATTAAGCTGGATTTATACTTCTGCGTTGCGTCGTTGCAAACCTTCGCCGACACCAATTACACCTTCGCCGACACTACGCAACCACCTTTCGTGCGCATGAAAAAAATCCTGACTTCGCGTCAAAGTGTCGGCGACACGGTACGCAGACCGACGCATACGTCATGGATTGTGATTGGTCCGCTTTACATCATTTCCGGTTCTCCACCTTTCAAGTGCGTTGTGTGTACAAGACCGGCATTTTTGAACTTACATAAATGGCCTTATAACTACCCATTCACCTGACAAAGACAGTTGACCATAGAAAGTAACGACCTGATAACTATGCTTATTAACCAGACAAAGCTTCCCATCAACGCATCCGACACAGTTTGGGAAGTTTCACAGTCTCCAGAAATCTCCGGCTATCGTTTCCCACTGGTTAGTTGACGGACAGGGCAAAAACTCGGGCTGCAGTGTTTTCCACAACGCTTTGCAAACCTCTGACACAATAGATGACACTGTGTATGAGGCCAGCTTGTAGCTTGTAGCAACGCAACGACCGGAAAACGCACACGAAAAGGACCCTTTCTGAGCTCAATAACCCCCTAGCGTTGTGGCAGTGAACTGCCACGCGTAGCAATTACGCGGACGCAGAGGTACATTATAAATCGACCACGGAAGTATAAATCAAAAACGTCGGCGAAGTTGTCTGCGACGGTGTCTGCGACGACGCGACGCAGAAGTATAAATCCAGCTTGAGTCTCACTAGTATAACTAACTCTTCTTTATCCTGCCCTGTCCTGCTCCGGCCCAGTCTGGGGACTGTGTATATACTGTACATACTGTTCTTATCTGTACGTTCAATTCAACTCAATTTTATTTATATAGCGCATTTATACAAAAGGCATGTCTCCAAGCGCTTAACACAAAGATGCCCAATGAGCAACAGGGGCAAGAAAAAACTCCCTATCAGCGTTTTTTTGTTTTTACTTGTTATGGTAAGGGAAGAAACCTTGGGCAGTTCCGACGGCTCAAGGGGCAAGCCCAACTGCCTAGGGCAGGTTTTCAGTCTCTCAGATGGTGATTAGTCCACTATTATTCCCTTAAGTACACATTATAAGAAAATTGTGGTATAAATAAAGTAATAGTACAAACTGGCCATACTATATTCACTCCATATTGTATATTTTGCACTTGCTGCTTTTTGTACTTTTGATTGGATGCCAAACTGCATTTCGTTACTCTGTATTTATGTATTTATGTGTAATGACAATAAACTTGAATCTGATTTAATCTAATCCAGTGACAGACTGGTACATGTGGAACAAGAGGAGTTTTCTACAGATGTTGAAGGACTCTAGCCTCCTAAGGCAATAGAGACTGCTCTGCCTCTTTCTGTAGAGTGCGTCAATGCTAGCAGACCAGTCCAGCTTCTTGTCAAGATATAGTCCAAGGTATTTGTACACACTGACCATCTCTACGTCCACCCCATCAACTGTGCATGCAGTTCTTCATTTCTACTCACCCCTAATCACTCTCTCTCTCTCTCTCTCTCTCTCTTTTATTCTGTCTCTCTCTCTTACCTCCTCTTAAATTTTGATTAATGGGTAGAACTAAGTGTAAAAAAAATGAAATGTCTCCTTGCTCTCTCTGTTTCTCTCTCTCTCTCTCAGGAATGAGGGAGGCAGACAGGGGGTGTGACAGGAAAGACGGTGGGATGTAGGGAAAAGGTGGATTGGGAGACGGAAAAGTTCTGCAAATGAAAACACATCTGAAACAGAAACATCCATTTAGCTTGTGAGTAAAGGGGCATGGGCAAGCAGTCGCACATGCACACACACACACACACACACACACACACACACACACACTCACCCCTTAGTGAATGGGCCTCTTCAGCATGAATGAGGAAGTTGCTCTGAGAAGCAGGACGTTCTCTTCAAGACACACTCCAGACTGGAGGGGGTCTACACACACACACACACGCCTCTAAACACCAGCTGAACATTAGCCAAACAGTCCAAAAACAGAGATCTCTCTCTTACTGTCCTGCAGCCTGGCGCCAGAAACATTCTTGAGCATTCATTACAAACAGACAGACAAACACACACACACACACATATATATGTAAATATATATATATATATATATATATATATATATATATATATATACTCACACAGACACACACACACACACACCTTTCAGCTCTGCCCTAAGCTCTGGCCAGAAAGACTGACCGCCCTACCATCCCACAACGTTGTCAGCTCATCAACAGGACATGACTCGGCACAAATAAATCTGGGCCGGCAGATCTCAGGAGCCAGTTTGTGTGTAAGTGTAAGTGTGTGTGTGACTTACTGACAGAACGTGACTGTTTGAAGAGGTGGCCTATTTATCTATAATGAATAAACAGGTTATTTCCGCCAGGGTAAAATCTCCCAACTAATGCCTAAAACCAGTGTATTTGTCAATTGGTCTGTTCAAAATAGAAACAGTATTTCAGTAATATACGTACGGTCTCTATATTGTCCTGACAGCATTGTCTTTTAGCCTTTAGCCTTTCGACAGCAAACAGTGCAAAAGCGCTACTGTAGCTGTTATAGCCTACAAGAAGTGGATCTCATGGTGTATTTAGATTTTTAGTTATCCTAAGGTTTTTGCATAGGATTGTTGCAATGTCAAATGCTAAGAAGTAATGGCAGTATATTATTAATGCATGCAGTTTTAGCAATGTTTGTCATAGATCAAAAGTATTCTTGTTTTTTCCCAAAATACTAGCTAGCTTAATGTCACCTTCAGTTTATTAGTTATGGAGGCTAGAATACAGGAACAAGCTGGAGTTTAGAAAGTGCTCTGGGTCGTATGCACCCCCCCCTCCCCCCCTCCATCCCTCACAGAAAAGCTTTTGGGGAATGTAGCTTTTGTTATAATGCATTAGCTTTACCAGATTGGGTCCTGTAATCTGGATTTACGTTAAGGGTGAGCATGGGAGTCACACGTTTTTCATGTGACTGGGCTGAGGTATAGGCAGTCAGGTCAGGCCAGTAAACTATAAAATGATGATGCAAATGAAGATGCAAAAAAGTTACATTGTCCATCTTAAGAAACGAAAATAAGTTCAATATTCTTTTGGAGAGAAATGTATGTTATTTGATGACATTCATACAGTGTTTCATATTGTAACTCCTTTATTGAAACGTTCTTTTAAACACCTTTTTTGTTGTTTTGACAGCATAGTTTTTGTCAGGCACACACTGATATGAGAATATTGAGCTTTGCCTCAACATAGAGGAATGTCCTGGAGATCATGACAAAGAGAGGAACTGTGAGAAAAATAAAGATGAGGACATGATGAGGCACAATGATGCAGAACTAAACTGTTACTCAACCAGCTTACATCTTTGATGAATAATGTTCGAAGCAACTGAATGACGGAAACGAAAACAACGTTTTGTTCATTCTGAGTTAAGAGTTAAAGTCAGGAAAGTCTGGGACAGCTTCTACTGTATATGGAATGGAATGCATTGTTTCAGTTAAAAGTTTTATATTTTTCAAAACGCTGTAAAGAAGACAAATTTTGTATTTTTTTCCCTCCTAACTCAAACTCACACACCAATATAAAGATCTAGCTGATGTACAATAAGTGTTTGAAAAACAAATGAACCTATAGTTTTAATTTACAATGAATTTCTAGTAAGAGCTGTAGTGGAACTATGGAAAAAAACAAAACAAGACAGACATTTCAAATGAAAGGTAGAATGGTGGTCAGACTGTATTGCTAATTATTTCAAGAAGTATCGAAACTTTCAGATGTTTGGAATTCACCTCGATTCACAACCTCTTGACCACTAACTGACCTGGAACACACACACTCTCTCTCTCAGCCTCCATCTTAAATTAAAGGAGGGCCACAAAATGGCTAATTTCACTCAACACTAAAACTAAACAGAACAGATTAGTATAAATACATAACAATAAAAATAAATAAAAAAAAAGACGTGTGATCAGGGAGTTGCGAGGACCTCTGAGAGGACCTTCAGTAGTAGCGGAGAAAACAGAGGGTGGAGTACCGATTAAACACAAGCTGTAACATTACTGGCTGTCCCCACGCAGTTTTGAGGACACACACACACACACACACACACAGCACGTTCTACAACTGGTCTATACATCCTAATCCAAGTGGTCTGGCTTTGTCACTTGATGCTCTGTCTGCATCAGTGTGCCCAGATTAGTGCTCCTGTGGGTTCACCTAGAGGGAGTGAGAGAGGGAGAGACGAACGACGCAACAGAAAGAACAAGACAGGAGGAAGTGCTCAGGTAACAGCCATATGTGGAAGAGATTGAACACCCTAAGCAGTCCATTAAGCACTGGATCTGGGCCAGAACAGGGCCAAATGAATGCTCACCTGGTCTGCTGTCTAGTACTAGTACCAGTAACTCTCACCATAGGGAAAGCTTTTCAACTCAGCCTGGAAGAAATACACAAGGACCTTCAGCATTAGTCTCAGTGTTCACCATCTTGTCTCTGGGACAAGTGTCCTGCCTCCTTTGTAAAACTAAACTGGCCCTACAGTTGCGATGGGGTTGTAATCTAGAATAACAGTCTCTGTCCCAATCCAAACAGGATGTGGTGTAGAGCTGTTACATTCAGCAGGAACAGTGTCTCTCTCCCTCTCACTCTATTCTTCTCCTCTTTTATCCCTTCTTTCTTTGACTCCCCCTGTGTCAGGCACTTCATGTGTAGAAAACAACGAGCCAATTCAAATGTTTGGAGGAGCAACAGCAACAAAGCAAGATGAAACAAACAACACATACTGCATTTCATCACCGCTTCCGCTACCCATTTTTTTTCTTTTGATATTTTAGCAGCATGTGTCTCTCTCCATCTCTCTCTTTTTCATTCTTCTCTTTTTGTTTGTCACTCCATTCCTTGATTATTGCTAATTTCTAATTCATTTTGTAAACATCTGTACTGTACCTCCCGGGTCCTCCCGACGGGTTTAAGCTATCCCACAATCCCTGGTTAATCCACTTGGAACAAGAGTCTGTCTCTGTTTCTCAAAGTCAAGGAAGGATGCTTGACCAGGCTTAACGGATGCTTGGTATACGTCATGCTGCCAAGTACTGTTCCATAGTCAGGGATCTTTGAAAATTCTACCAAGTGCAGAGTGCTCCTTTCTTAGAATTTTTAAGGGATGCATCGAAGTATCTATGAAGTTAAGGACTACCCACAATCCTTTGCATACACACAAGCTGACAGATTTCTAAACGGCAGTGGCACCACAGCAAAACTGATCTCAGGTTCTAAGCTAAGCCCCGGTAGCATCCGACTAGCAAGGAATGGTTCTGTCAAGCAAACGTTCTGGATATTGAGAAACAGCCCGTGTCTTAAGCATGCCTAGGGGAAGCATGAGATTGTTTGTCATCAAGAACACAACATGGGAAGTAAAAAAAAGAAATGGAAAATTTTTTGGCACTTTTACAGAACGTTTCTGCTTTACATTTTCATTACAGTTTCATTCAAACATTTCAATTTATTGTGATGAAGCATCCATAGGTATGCACAAACGCACACACTCACATTAAAAGAAAAAAAAAAACTCTAGTCTACCGTTTGTTGTTTTGTCCAATAAAGTTCTTTGTGTTGAGTTCTCAGTTCTAGGCCGCTAAGCCTTCCTTCATATGCAGGAACTATTGTGAGCAGCAGTGTGATTTCCAATGCCAGGCACAACTTTTGCAAACACGTCCTATGGACTTGGCATAGTAATTTGTTTTCATAGTTTAGCTTAGTTTTAGTCACATTCATTTCAAGTTGATGGCACGCACAAAGAGATGCATCATTGGCGCGGAGAAGAGCTTACATTGATTATTATTGTGGTGCCAGGATTTTAAGGCAATCTCTCCTAAATTGGCAGAGCATTTCAAAGTATTAATTCTCTTACATAAACATGTAAGTTTTACCTAAGTCTAATATATCTAAAAGTGCTTGAGGGCCTACTTTTAAGTGAGAGACAGTACCAGACAGTTTCATTCTGTTCAGTCTTTTAGAGCGAACAGAAGCCTTGGGGTTTAACGCCTGCATAGGAAACCTCACTCGCTGTCTCAATGTCAAAACATATAACACTGACACCACAATCAAAATAAAATCAACAGGAAAACTGTGAAACAAATAAACAAAAACAAAACTGAAAACATTTGGTTTCCTTGGACTTTTTTTGTTTGTTCTGCTGTTTCAGTTGCTGATGATAAGTATTAATATCCATCAAAAAAATTATTTCTCAGTAACACTTTCCATACATTCTTTCACCTGTAAACAAAAATGATGTATATAAAAAGAAAACAAAAATAAAATAATAAAAAAAAAACTGTTGAGAAAATAATAAACACTTCTGTTGTAAATAAGTTACAAGACAAATTAAAATCTGAAAGAAAAAAGATGTTACAGTACCAAAATTCTAGACTATGTTTTTTAAACCTTAAAAACCGTATGTTATTGTCTATAAATACCTTTACAAATATACAAGTTAATCATTCAAATAAAACCTTTTTTGTATCATTTTAGATTTAAATGTTTCCACAATCAGCAGTGTTCTCTCCATTGCAATACTCCGATTCTAAAACGTCAGTAAAGAAATTCCTCTTTTTTCTTTTCAGTACACCATTGCAGATTGCAAATATGATACATAGTGTTCTTATATTTATATATTTACAATAAAAAACTTTTTTTTCTGGACATAAAAAAAGCACACATCTTTATATATGTATTGTCCAACCTCCAAGAATATTAAAATTCTTCTTTTTTTTTTTTTTGTCTTTTGCCTCAGGAAGAATAGTGCATGAGAAGAGTCCTGCACACGTTTATTGTTTCTAGACTGTGCACTTCATGCCATCTCCCTCCTTCCATGAAGACAGGGTTTCTCTCA
>JAGFZM010004368.1:10394-23031 GCA_017657215.1 Limnothrissa miodon
CACACACACACACACACACAGCCATCTGCCCTGAGATCAAGGGAATGCACTGTGAAATCATGCAAGGACCAATTCTCTCTCTCTCTCTCTCTCTCTCTCTCTCTCTCTCTCTATCTATCTATCTCTCTCTCTCTCTTTCTCTCCTCTTCATCCTTTTTATCCCTCTGCCTGAGGCCATGAAGCCCAGAGAGCTGTCTGGGAAGTAGAAGCTTGCCAAGTAGAAGGAGAGTGAGGGAGACATAGAGACAGACAGACAGAGCTGGTGAGGGGCCATTTGATGCCAAAAGACAGACAGACAGAGCAAGAAGGCTTATGAAGCCAAGAGAGTGAGACACATACACAGGCAGATTGAGAGACTGGCCAACAGACAGAAACGGGACGGTACGAAAGTGGGACGGTAAGGGGTGGCTATAAGGCCAACAGAGGGACAGACAAAACTACATTCAGACAGACAGAGGCAGAAAGGCAGGTGATGGGGCCTGTTAAACCACTGTCTCTAACTGAGGGCACGATGGCACCACAGATATTTGGAAAGTTAATGCTGATGGAGTAGCAGCGGACAGACAGAGACAGACAGACGAACACGTGGTGCAAGGAGGGGCCACTCTCTGCCGTGGCACACACACCCCCCTTGCTGCACTCAAGCAACACACACACACATCTACTTACATAAGCCTATCCTCCTCAACTACAGTATGATGCTCTCGCTTAAACAACACACTCGCACACACACACACACACACACACACTTACATAAGCCTATCCTCTTCAGCTATGATCTTGCTCAAACAACACACACACAACTTTTCACATAAGCCTATATTCCTCAGCTATGATGACCTTGCTTAAACAACACAGACACACAAACACAGACACACATCCAACTTATCCAAAGAGCCTATATTCCTCAGCTATGATGATCTTGCCTTTAACTTAAAAGTACAGAAGTGATGTCCTCACAGGTAGCACACGTAGCACACAGGTAGCACCTTCATTCTCTCTGTGAACAGAATGATCCACACAGGTAGCACACGTGAGGTAAAGCACTCAGTAAGCCACTAAGGCATGGCAGAAGAACATGGCAGCTTGTGTAAGAAAAGAGATTGCAGTTTTACAATCGAGATTTGATGTAATCTCTCGTTCTCTCTCTCTCTTTCTCTCTCTCTGTATCTTTCTCTGTGATCCTATCCCCCCACAGGCTTCCCCTAGTGATAACTTATCCAGAACCCCCCTGCAGTCGGACCTCTACACTCAAGTCGTCATCTATGACCACATCACCCGGTGGAACAACTAGAGCCAATGGCTGCTCAGCACTCTGCAATTAAAGCCCTGTTAAACCCAGCTTGAAGCCTCTCATTTCAGCTGTGTAAAAGCCGTTTTAGGCCACTGCACGTATGTTTCAGTGTGTCTGTGTTTGTGTGTGTGTGTATGGGGATGAGTGTGAGTGTTGCATATATGTGTTTGTGCATTGGTTCACATATGTGCATTACTTATGGGTGTTCATGTGGGTTCATGTGTTTCTGTGTGTGTGTGTGTGTGTGTGCGTGTGTGTGTACACTTGCGTGAGTCCATTTGGTGAGCAACATCTGTGTGTAGGAAAGCGTGGGCAGGGAGCAGAAGGACGTGTGTGTGTATGTGTGTGGCCTCCCTCAAAAGTTTCAAAAATATCCCTAAGCACTCACCCAATATCATCACAATTTATAAATACAAACATCAAACTGCAGCAGTTTCACTGCCTCAGTTTGCTTGATTACTGGTGTCCTATGAGGGGCCATTTTGGACTTCAATCTGGCCCACCCGAAGGATCATTACTATACTATACGTTACTATGCTATAATACTATACTGATTTGTGCATGTTACTTACTACTATATATTACTTTAATCCACTTAACCTGTATTCTCTCACTAAGATTTATGTGACTGACGCCAGCCCAAATTCATGCATGCTTGCCATTTGTTGAGTGGACAATACTGAGCAAGACTTCTGTAGACCTAAAGAGGAATCAGAGCTGCCCATTCCGAATAAGAGGATCCGGGAAAGAGGGGTAACATTATCTTAAATGACACAGAGGAGGGAAAAAAACTACTCAAGAATGAACAGAGTGTCATTTTTGAATGTTACTAATGTCCTTCACATCCTCATGTCAACATTGGACATGAACACTGACAGAGTAGGCTACACTTCACAGTATCTCATACTGGCAGTCTCAGGGGAACTTGTGTGTAGACGGAGGTAATAGCATGCGGCTGGTAATTTGACAAAAAAAATAGTTTCTTCTGTTTATTTAAAGCTATTAAATGCAGTGTTTTTCTGTGAGAGAGTCTGGATGGGTGGATGGTCTCATCTCTCCCCCTGGCTGTGAGTTGAGGGGCACATGAACAAATTTGAGAGAGAAGGACAGCAAGACAGAACTCATTCTCCATCATTTACATATTAGTCATTCAGTAATTACTTTTTTCCGAGGCATAAGGCACTCAAATTTACAAATAGACTTCAAAATACCCAGAGCCTGTGACTGGTGCCCGTTTCCTGGTTTGGGGCTCTTCCAGGTCGTTGCTGCAGCCACCAGATTTTTTTAAACCCTGATTATACTGTTGCCGTTCCCTTAAAACCCGTCCCTGCGCCCAGAACTGATTTTATCAAAGGGGCAGTGGGGGAAGTATTTAATTAGACAAGAATAACAAGGAATGAACGATCTTTTAATTGATTCCTTTCGCGAGGTTAAACGGTAACGGGGTGCCCCTGAAAAAAAACTTGGTGATTGCTTGGTGATTAATGGTTGCTTTTGAGCATGATCAGACCCAGTAATTTACAAATGCTGTCACAGTTGACAGGAAACGGTAAGTTGGCATGGTTTAATTTGTAAGGATGTGTCCGGAATTTAGCTGCTATTGTGGATCCCATCCCTCATTACCACTCCGTGCGAATCCGCCTTAAAATTCTTACATTCCGCACAGGTTACTCAGGATTTTGCAACTAATCTGATCCACCCAACTAGCTAATTAATCCCGCGCCCATGCGGCCCTGTATGGGCTGAAACAAGCCCTCCGGTAGGAAGACTATGGCGGTATAAGGGTCCCTCCGTCAAACAAGTTTTAAACTGGTTTGGCCTCGCGCAGACTGAGTTTATTGATGACACGAGATTGAGACGCGTAAAATGTCTTCCGCAGGAGACTCATACGATGCACGTACACACAAGGCAGGCACACGCCAGTTAACTTGATGGACGTGTTCATACACACAGGCAAAGTGGTTTAGGATTTAGCCTGGCACATGCCATAATACATGAACCGCAATAAATAAAACAAAAGCAGATGTTTTCCATCAAACACGGACGTATTTTCAGTGAAATATGCTTGTCATGTTTAGATTATTCTATACATAGAATTTTGAAAAATCGCTATAGATTAGTGTTTAAATGAATAAGAACAAAATATGAACAAAAACATTTCAGCATTCAGATGGCAAACTGAATCAAGACCGTGATTTATGACTGCAGATGGTGTTGGGATCGGTCTTGCTGGGGGTCAATTGCGTTGTGAGATGGGCTGTAAAGCCTGCGCATGGATCTGGCGCGTAGGGGATGCGATGGGGCATCCGGATCAGAACGTCACGTACAGGATGCGTGTGCTTAACTCTATTGAACTCGAGTAAATAGGAGCGAGAGCCGTTAATGCCGCCAATAAGCCACGGCATTCAGCGCGACACACAGACACACGGATCTTACCTTCGGTCATTCCAAACAGTAGAAAATGAGTCATGCCATCGCTCACAAGGGACATTTTATCACACGTCTGGTCTGGCGCTAAGACAATGAAAAACATATTGTTGCACTTCTTGACCATAATCTGTAACTTTTGCATCACAATACACAAATAACCATCTGGATTGGATTATCACATAACTTTAATGCTGATGCTGGAACATTGAGATCGTCGTGTCATGTTAAAACATAAATAGCCCATTATGATCCATCTCTCTCGCTCTCTCTCTCTCTCTCTCTCTCTCTGTGCGTGTGTGTGTCTTCCCTCCCTCCTTCTGCCCCACTCCTGCGCGGTTTCCGTGTTGGAGAGGAATACCCAACAGCTCTCTCAACCCCTATATATTACAAGCACAACGGACTTTACTTTCTATGAAAGCTGAGAAGGGGTGCGATTGGCTGTAGGTTCCGACATCAGCCCATAGCTGAGATACAAAACCATAGGGACTACCCCACTGGATCCCTACAGTTATCTGCAAGGTGGAGGACCTCAATTTGCACGAACATCCCCCGGCATACTGACACTCTCAGGATTTACTACACTTGTGTTGGAGAACAGTTCTCCGCCGTCACCTTAGTGTCTGCACGTATCTCTCTGCTCCTCTCGCCCTGGACGGGTGATGGTTTCTCACAAGACGGGCAGCATTTCGGGGACAATCTCTGCATCTACAGCCTAGAGGACCTGTGAATTTCGTCAACAATCTTCATTCGGACTGACACTGAAGCATGGCGAGCTGTCAGCGTGTGTTTGTCCTGCTTCTTGGATGGAGCTATTTGTACTTTGGATACTGCGCTCGCTTAAAAGAGCATTTTACGGAGCTCAGTAAAGACTTGGAACGAGGACCTTTCCTGGACGCTCAAGTAAATGACCAGTACGAGAAAAAAACGGATGACGACCTGAGTTCACAGGACACAGTGTCCGAACACATGCAGATGCTTTATACAAAGTATAACCAAGCAGGTTTTCCCTTCAAGGACGGAAATACTGTTCGGAGTTTCAGAGCGCACTTGGGTATGTAACACTTTGTTATGGGCTTTCCGGTGAAGTTGTAAAATTACAGTTTTCTATCAATTTGTAATCGCAATGATAAACCCCGGTTGTGATATTTTGTTATACATTGTTTTATGTTCGTTCTAAAGTAAAAGATTTGTGTGAAACCTATTCGCTGCAGAGCTGCACTTGTTTGTCTGCTGCACAAGTTGTGGATCCACCTGTTGATCGTCGAAGCGTAGGGGGACTTGAATTGAATTTCCAGACGCATTTCCTCAGCATCTTAGATTTGTCAGAGTCCCAAATAAATACATTTAAATTATAGTAACATATAATTAGTCACATATCACATGGCAGATTATTTATAATGTCATTTTACAGTGCGATCAAGCCGATAAGTACTTCTATATAGGCCTATAAGATTTTGCATTATTTATTTATTTTAAATTACAGAAACTTCACCGTTTTTAAATAGACTTTCTGGCGCATGGACTGAAGGGAGCTCTAACTAAAACGTATTCAGTCACGGCAGCTGTAGTAATTCGGTGATGCAAGCACTTTGTTTCCAAGCCTTAGCAAACCCACCAATGTCTTAGAAAGTACTGCTCTCTACCGGTGATCTCTGGCAACGCAGATTGAAGGCTGCACGTTTGGTCAACTCCAGTGAATCGTTATTTTTCCAATGTCTTAATCGTGCAGAATGACTAATGTAATGTTTTCCCTTCACCAACAGGGAATATCAACAATAAACCATTGCAGATCTTCAACTTAACATCTCTTACCAAGACGGAGAAAGTGCTTTCTGCAACTCTGCACTATTACATCGGCGACCTCCACAACCACACTCAAGGCTGCGTGCGGCCGAAACACTGCCCCCGCCATGGCCTCCGGCAACGCGGACACGTACAGTTGGGCATATGGAGTTTTGCCTCCGTCGCCAACAACACCAGAACTCTCGGCCACTTCCTCATCAATGTTTCTACAGTGTACAGGGACTTCATCTCGTGGCAATGGAAGGACATTACACGCGTGATAAATCAGGCCAAGCACCACGACGAGCTTCTAATAGGTGTTGATATCAATTCGCACGGCAAAAGGCCCTGGAAAGAACTACTGGTAGACCGTACACCTTACATTTTGGTCTATGCCAATGATTCGGCGATATCCGAGCCCGAAAGCGTAGTATCGACGCTGCAAAGACAGAAAGCCGCAGTCATTCCCGGACTCCACCGACTGGGGCTTCATAATCGGAACACCACGGTTCATGCTAGGAGGAGAAGGTCCGCCAACATCCTCCTGCCTTTACAGAACAACGAGCTTCCAGGTCCGGAATATCCATATAATGCTAATGGGTGGGACGAGACAAGTCCGTATGACCCCGTCGAAAACAAACCAGCCAAAAGGCCACGTAAAAAAACGCGCAAAAACCACCGACACAAAAACCCACTCCTACAGTTTGATGAACAGACCATCAAGAAGGCGCGCAAGAAGCAATGGAATGAGCCGCGGAATTGCGCGCGCCGATACTTGAAGGTGGACTTCGCTGACATTGGCTGGAGCGAGTGGATCATCTCCCCAAAGTCCTTTGATGCTTACTACTGTGCGGGCTCATGCCAGTTTCCAATGCCAAAGGTTGGTAAACATCAGCGTGGAGTGCATATTATTAGTTTAATAAGTAATCCGCTTGTCCCAGTGCGCCTCTATCTCGCACTCGCGCAGGAGTATATGTCCACACACAGGATTGTATTAATTACTCTGTCATGCTGTGCCTGTTAGTGTATGTTTATTAACCCTTGTTCTCACACGTTCACTATGCTATATAGAAAATAAGGTTAAAGCGCCACCCTGTGGGGTCAGTGTGTAATGTGTAATGTAAGAGCTAGGGAAAGATTCTCCATTCTCGTTCGATTCATTTGTTTATTTTTCTGTTCTTCTTATCATTGGCCAATTTTTCTTTGCAGCTGTGATGACAGCTGTGGTACAAGTGGTGACCTAATACAATGTTATGACATATCATATCAGAATTCACAAGTACAGAATGACCCCAAATTAAAATTAGCAGCGCTTTATCATCTATAATACATGGGTCCTGATTCTGATGAGTCTTTAGTTACTGACAGTTGTTTTGTCAAAGAGGCGTTATATATTTTTGTATTCAAAGAATCACAGTCAATCAACTCCCCCTGTTGTGCTGAGAGATGTTTGTCCTATTCATTATGTTATTCGCCCTCAGAATTGTGTTGAATTGTTAAAATTCCTGGCCTCATTCTTTCTGTGTCTTTCACTTTGTCTCTTTCAGTCTCTGAAGCCCTCCAACCACGCCACTATCCAGAGCATTGTACGTGCAGTGGGTGTGGTCCCAGGCATCCCTGAGCCCTGCTGCGTCCCCGAGAAGATGTCTCCCCTCAGCATCCTCTTCTTAGATGAGGACAAGAACGTGGTGCTCAAGGTCTACCCCAACATGACCGTGGACTCCTGTGCCTGCCGATAATGGACCAGCAACCAACCCGCTCCTCCTGCTCCCCCTCCTCCCTTTCCCCTACACTCCTCTCCCCTCCAAACCCTCCATCGCATCCCACCTCTCCTCTACCCGAGACCCCTCTGGATCTTCAGCCTGTCCCCTGATGCCTTCAGCTTCTTCCGTTGGTGCCATTCTTTTTGTTGGTGCCAATGGGAAAGATGTTCGCTCAGTGTAGGGGGACTCGAGAGACTGCCGCATTGCAGCCCCCGTCCATCCCCCACCTACTCCACCAGCTTCCTAAAACCCAGGCGTGCCCTGTGGAGACTCAAAAATGAACTGAAGACTGTGTTGACTTTTGCTTAAGTTAAGATTTGTCTCCAGCGCCAGTAGGGAAAGACCATAGTGGACTTGTTAAACTAGTTCTTTCCCGTTGGCAGGAAATACCAAATGGAGGACTGGAAGATTCCTTACCAATTGCAGTATCTACTCATGGTAAACTAGTAACCTGCTACAGGACTGTGACTGATGCCTTCGATGGGCGTAATAGGACACGCTGCCTTTCTGATGGAGACGTCAATGAAAGTGGAGAGCATGCGTAACTGTGGTGACCCACAATTCCAGTTTCCTCTGTGTTTATAACGTTACCTTGACAGACAACCCCTTTTGCAAGACCTGATCCCAGTATCCATAATGGCTGCTATATACAGTATACACAGTTTATATGCATATATTTAAAATAAGAGGCAAAACAAATATGTGTTTTATGGCTCTTTTGTTTCTTGTTCTGTTTCGTGCTCTGCGATATGTATTCTCACTTCTTGAACATATGCTTTCTGTCAGCTAACATTGACATCACACATAGTGACAGAACATCATCGCATTGCTCAGTGTTTCGAAATGGCCTTCTATTTGGTATAGGCCATTGATTTGTTTTGCAATATGAGGTTCCACAGTTGCTTATTGTTGTAAGTACATAGGGGTACAGCTGCAGAGACTTTAGTAGTTATAGGGGTGGTGTATATCAATGCATGTGTATGTAGAAACTTCTACAAGAATTGCACCCATTCAGCAGTCATGTACGTGGCCAATGTAAAGATTATAGGTAAATGTTTATTATTCCTGCTCGAACAGAAAGTGCTCATGGTGTTTGTCCGTCTACTGTATGGCTTTGCATTTTTGAGTGTACGGTCAATATTCAACTGCCTATTACATAGTTCTGTGGCCTCCTCACTGTCCAGAGTTAAGGGGTGTTAGAGCTGATTTATGAGCGTAGTGTTTAGAGCTGCTTGTAATTGGGCTCTCTCCATCACGCACCCTGTGGCGTTGTCTCACAATTGCGGGTGTTGTGTCGAGGATTCCACACCGCTCGAGACTGCAAAGCGCTTCATTCCGGTATACCACAGTAGCTAAGCTGCAGCTGAAGCCAACGCCAATACACAGTCATGAGCCAAAATTCATATCTTAGCTCCTCTCGTCGAACATGGCTACCATGCTGCTAATGCTTTCATTGAATAGAACTAATTCCTCATTTGTTTACGTAGCGCTGAGGAAGGGTGCGGACCAGCGCTACCAAACAATAAACCAAAGAAAGACAATGTGCAGGAGTTTTTTATTATTATAGTTAGAAATCAAGTCATACAGGCGTACGTGAGTGATACAGGTATTTATTCAAAAATTGAATCTAGATGCTAACACTTTCTTTATTGTATTTGTATATTCGAACTGTACATATTGTCAACTACATTACTGTGATATAACTGATGTTTTCTAAGTGCCTTCAACTGATGAATATGTCAGCCATTTTAAAACTAGGTTGTATTTCTAAAGCCACTTACAGTAGATTTAAGCAAAATACCTTTTAGAATGATAAAGAAAATCAAAATATATTTATTTTTGTCTTCCATTAAAGTCGACATAGCTTTTTACGTCAAATATTTGCAAAGTTAAAATGGGGTGACATCGGTCCTCTAACAATATAACTGACAATAGCCTACTTTGGAACAACACATTTGTAGTGCATATGGAGATTCGGTATCTGTTTATAGTGAACTATTTGCCACTTTGCTTGGGATCGCATGCAGTTACTCTTGTTAAAGTGTGGTATTGAGTGGACTCTGTCCTACTCAGAGATAGGCATAAGTATTCAGAACAGAACTCTCTATAGAAAATTATACAGCTTTATTTAATATATAAATATATATAAACTTCACATTAAAGAATAAGAAATATAACCAGAGCACTCCTCTAATTTGTATATTTCTATCAAAGAGCTTCTTATAACACAATGTATAATCTATTTTGTAAATGATATGTCCAAGGCAAAAGGATTTGCTTGTATCATAAGCTTCTTAAGAAAGTATATTTGTATATGGAAATGACCTTCAAATGCATTTATTTATTTTCTGTCAGTTGCATAATTCCCTTGTCTTGTTTTTTTTTCTGTCGTTACATTGTCATGGAACAAGATTCCTGACATGTAGATAGGCTCGCATGAGACCTATTCCAGGAAGCCTACAGAGCTAAAGAGGAAACAGGATGTGTAACCTATGACCTTTAACCTATGACACAATGGAGGTCAGCTCTGTTAGTGATCACGGTTGTGTCTAAATTGTCCCTATGTAAGTGATCAGCCTTCTGCAAAGACTATTCTAAAGACTTAGTCAATACATTCAAATCAATAAAGTTCTACTGTATATGAATAGGCTGCTGTGCTCTTGTTGATTTGATATCTCGTGTGTAAAACAGGGAGCCTCCAGTCTTCAATTTGTTTATGCGCTGCTCTTTGGAGCTCTATGTTGCCAGTATATCTCAGTCTGAGGGGCGCTAGTCGTGCACATGCGAGATAGATAGATATCAGTAAATAGATAGACAGACAGTTGTATAGATAGATAGATAGATAGACTGCATAAGTAGTAGTACTGTTTATTGTAAAAACAGCAAGGCTATAACATTTTCACAGCTTTTCTTAATTCAGTGTTTATATACATATCACTGTATAATACCTCAAAAACAACCACCATGATCATTTTTTTTCCTCTGTGTGTTTTTGACATCAGACATGATCTTAAAGGAGCACAAATCAAATTGGCACAGACAAAGGTTTTAGAAAAACCCTTAGCACTGGTAGATACTGAGATAAAAAGGACAAATTATTGGGATCTGGCACAAGAACTGTATTAAATAACATTTTATAATACAACGGAAATATAAGATCTGTGACACCACTACTATAGTCCATGAGGTGATTAGCTCTGTGACATTTACAATACAAATAATTCACAAAATACACATCTGCCATGAAAATGGCATTTATAGATTATATGTGTCAAATGATTCCCAAAAAAAGGCTGCACAAAAAATCATACTTTTGTACAAAGTAATCAAAGCAAAGGATATTAAGTGATCAGGCTTCTTTTGGGA
Organism: Limnothrissa miodon; assembly: GCA_017657215.1. Classification (NCBI taxonomy): domain Eukaryota; kingdom Metazoa; phylum Chordata; class Actinopteri; order Clupeiformes; family Clupeidae; genus Limnothrissa; species Limnothrissa miodon. The sequence goes on from JAGFZM010004368.1 coordinate 21,030, forward strand.
TAAATTGGACATATTTTGCTCGGCACCTGGGATGTGCGCAACAACGCTCTTCAGCTGAGGTTATGGCTATTCTTAGCTAGTCACACACGTGCCTACGGAAGGGTAGAACCTTCAAATCTTGTGCTCTGAGTCAGTTAGTATTCTTAATGAGCAATACCAGGACCCAGAGAACAGCTACTCAGTGAGGAATCCGATGAACAACCCAAGAAATTTGCAGCAGAAGTATTTCCTTACTGAAGTATAACCTTCTTTCCACAAGCCTCCAAGATTGACCAGAATATTTTGCAGTTGAATTCCTTTTTTTTTGTCTCATGGATTGTTTGACTAAGGCACGCTCCAAGCTTTTCATGGAGCAGAGAAAAGTCCCTGGAAGAGTTCAGCTGGGTTTCAAAATGCCCCGAAAACAGTGAATAGACAGAGATACCCAGGGAGTCTCCAGAGCAGATGAGGCTTGGCCCGACAGAGGGGTCGGGTCCTGATATGGGTCTTGTGTGTGTGTGTGTGTGTGTGTGTGTGTCTGATGCTGTCTGGGTCAAGCCAGTCTCAGATGGAAGAGGTTTTTGTTTTTGTCCTACATTGCTCTGTCTTTTCATTACTGAGCTTCATCCCTGCTGTCATGGCTATGCACACACTCTCTCTCTCTCTCACTCACACACACGCTGACACACACACACATACATAACTGAGAAAGAGAGAGACTAATCTAACTTGTCTTGTTCTTCTGTCTACCCTTTACCTTTCTTTCTGAGACTAAAAGCAATTAATGCTGCATGTATTGTACACCCAAATTTATTTACTGGTAGTACACTTGCTGTATGTACATTTCTATATTCAGCTATCCTGTATCATCATACTCATGTCTTCGGCATTTCCTTTACCTTTCTATCTTATTTTCTCTCTCTCCCTCTCTCTGTCCATCATTGTGTCCATCAGGGACAGAGAGCCACTGGGTCAGCCCTTGCTCTGCCTGTGTCTGTCCCCCAAACACCCCACATTACCAGCTGACGGTGACACACTCAACACACACCCACAGGACTAGTCAACATGGCCTCTGTGCTGACACTCCACACACACACACACACACACACACACACACACAGACACTCACACACCCTGCAGGACTGGCAGACATGGTCTCTGCTGACACACTCGACACACGCTCGCAGGTACTGCCGGCCATCAAGGCCTCTGCTGACACATTCAAGCAGCAGTGCCATCAAAGTCCCTGGTGATACACACACACACACACACACACTCCACGGCCACTACTGAAACACTTCACTCAGGATGGAGAAATAGACAGAGAGAGAAAGATAGGGGCTACACACTCAGAAGTCAATATCCCAGCCTGACACCTCATCTGGTGGGATGTCTTCATCAGGTGGATACGTGTCAAAGTAGCTGTGATCTGTGGGTCCCGTCAGCTGGAGAATACAGAGAGAGAGAGAGAGAGAGAGATGGATAGATATAGAGGGGGACAGAAGGAAGCCAACAAAGAGGGATACACACATAGAAGGAAACAGAAGGAGAAAGAAAGGGGTAAAACAGAAGGAGAGATAGAGGGAACCAGAGGGAAGGAGAGAGAATTAGATATACAGATTGAGAGTCAGACAGAAGAAGAGAGAGTGGGTGAGTTACAGTAGCATGGCCAAGCTGCAAAAACAACAGATATGTTTTGATGCGGTGAGAGTGCTGATCCACAGGCAGCTGGCGGAGGGCCCACACTGGGCTGCACTCACCTCCCTCTTCAGAGGGGATTTCAGACTCCGGTTCTTCAGCCCAGACCAGCTGAAGCCACTGAACCACCTGAAACACAAACACAGACGAGGGCTTGCTCAGGTTGACATGGGGTCAGTGCAGTACATCCTGCGTGTGTGTGTTTGTGTGAGTGTGTGTGTGTTTGTGCTTTTAGGTAATTGTACGAGTGTGTGTGCGTATGTGTGTGTGAGAGAGAATGTGTGTGTGTGTGTGTGTGTTTCTGAGTTCGTAGAAGAATCACCCT
>JAGFZM010004369.1:10394-23025 GCA_017657215.1 Limnothrissa miodon
CACACACACACACACACACAGCCATCTGCCCTGAGATCAAGGGAATGCACTGTGAAATCATGCAAGGACCAATTCTCTCTCTCTCTCTCTCTCTCTCTCTCTCTCTCTCTCTATCTATCTATCTCTCTCTCTTTCTTTCTCTCCTCTTCATCCTTTTTATCCCTCTGCCTGAGGCCATGAAGCCCAGAGAGCTGTCTGGGAAGTAGAAGCTTGCCAAGTGGAAGGAGAGTGAGGGAGACATAGAGACAGACAGACAGAGCTGGTGAGGGGCCATTTGATGCCAAAAGACAGACAGACAGAGCAAGAAGGCTTATGAAGCCAAGAGAGTGAGACACATACACAGGCAGATTGAGAGACTGGCCAACAGACAGAAACGGGACGGTACGAAAGTGGGACGGTAAGGGGTGGCTATAAGGCCAACAGAGGGACAGACAAAACTACATTCAGACAGACAGAGGCAGAAAGGCAGGTGATGGGGCCTGTTAAACCACTGTCTCTAACTGAGGGCACGATGGCACCACAGATATTTGGAAAGTTAATGCTGATGGAGTAGCAGCGGACAGACAGAGACAGACAGACGAACACGTGGTGCAAGGAGGGGCCACTCTCTGCCGTGGCACACACACCCCCCTTGCTGCACTCAAGCAACACACACACACATCTACTTACATAAGCCTATCCTCCTCAACTACAGTATGATGCTCTCGCTTAAACAACACACTCGCACACACACACACACACACACACACTTACATAAGCCTATCCTCTTCAGCTATGATCTTGCTCAAACAACACACACACAACTTTTCACATAAGCCTATATTCCTCAGCTATGATGACCTTGCTTAAACAACACAGACACACAAACACAGACACACATCCAACTTATCCAAAGAGCCTATATTCCTCAGCTATGATGATCTTGCCTTTAACTTAAAAGTACAGAAGTGATGTCCTCACAGGTAGCACACGTAGCACACAGGTAGCACCTTCATTCTCTCTGTGAACAGAATGATCCACACAGGTAGCACACGTGAGGTAAAGCACTCAGTAAGCCACTAAGGCATGGCAGAAGAACATGGCAGCTTGTGTAAGAAAAGAGATTGCAGTTTTACAATCGAGATTTGATGTAATCTCTCGTTCTCTCTCTCTCTTTCTCTCTCTCTGTATCTTTCTCTGTGATCCTATCCCCCCACAGGCTTCCCCTAGTGATAACTTATCCAGAACCCCCCTGCAGTCGGACCTCTACACTCAAGTCGTCATCTATGACCACATCACCCGGTGGAACAACTAGAGCCAATGGCTGCTCAGCACTCTGCAATTAAAGCCCTGTTAAACCCAGCTTGAAGCCTCTCATTTCAGCTGTGTAAAAGCCGTTTTAGGCCACTGCACGTATGTTTCAGTGTGTCTGTGTTTGTGTGTGTGTGTATGGGGATGAGTGTGAGTGTTGCATATATGTGTTTGTGCATTGGTTCACATATGTGCATTACTTATGGGTGTTCATGTGGGTTCATGTGTTTCTGTGTGTGTGTGTGTGTGTGTGCGTGTGTGTGTACACTTGCGTGAGTCCATTTGGTGAGCAACATCTGTGTGTAGGAAAGCGTGGGCAGGGAGCAGAAGGACGTGTGTGTGTATGTGTGTGGCCTCCCTCAAAAGTTTCAAAAATATCCCTAAGCACTCACCCAATATCATCACAATTTATAAATACAAACATCAAACTGCAGCAGTTTCACTGCCTCAGTTTGCTTGATTACTGGTGTCCTATGAGGGGCCATTTTGGACTTCAATCTGGCCCACCCGAAGGATCATTACTATACTATACGTTACTATGCTATAATACTATACTGATTTGTGCATGTTACTTACTACTATATATTACTTTAATCCACTTAACCTGTATTCTCTCACTAAGATTTATGTGACTGACGCCAGCCCAAATTCATGCATGCTTGCCATTTGTTGAGTGGACAATACTGAGCAAGACTTCTGTAGACCTAAAGAGGAATCAGAGCTGCCCATTCCGAATAAGAGGATCCGGGAAAGAGGGGTAACATTATCTTAAATGACACAGAGGAGGGAAAAAAAACTACTCAAGAATGAACAGAGTGTCATTTTTGAATGTTACTAATGTCCTTCACATCCTCATGTCAACATTGGACATGAACACTGACAGAGTAGGCTACACTTCACAGTATCTCATACTGGCAGTCTCAGGGGAACTTGTGTGTAGACGGAGGTAATAGCATGCGGCTGGTAATTTGACAAAAAAAATAGTTTCTTCTGTTTATTTAAAGCTATTAAATGCAGTGTTTTTCTGTGAGAGAGTCTGGATGGGTGGATGGTCTCATCTCTCCCCCTGGCTGTGAGTTGAGGGGCACATGAACAAATTTGAGAGAGAAGGACAGCAAGACAGAACTCATTCTCCATCATTTACATATTAGTCATTCAGTAATTACTTTTTTCCGAGGCATAAGGCACTCAAATTTACAAATAGACTTCAAAATACCCAGAGCCTGTGACTGGTGCCCGTTTCCTGGTTTGGGGCTCTTCCAGGTCGTTGCTGCAGCCACCAGATTTTTTTAAACCCTGATTATACTGTTGCCGTTCCCTTAAAACCCGTCCCTGCGCCCAGAACTGATTTTATCAAAGGGGCAGTGGGGGAAGTATTTAATTAGACAAGAATAACAAGGAATGAACGATCTTTTAATTGATTCCTTTCGCGAGGTTAAACGGTAACGGGGTGCCCCTGAAAAAAAACTTGGTGATTGCTTGGTGATTAATGGTTGCTTTTGAGCATGATCAGACCCAGTAATTTACAAATGCTGTCACAGTTGACAGGAAACGGTAAGTTGGCATGGTTTAATTTGTAAGGATGTGTCCGGAATTTAGCTGCTATTGTGGATCCCATCCCTCATTACCACTCCGTGCGAATCCGCCTTAAAATTCTTACATTCCGCACAGGTTACTCAGGATTTTGCAACTAATCTGATCCACCCAACTAGCTAATTAATCCCGCGCCCATGCGGCCCTGTATGGGCTGAAACAAGCCCTCCGGTAGGAAGACTATGGCGGTATAAGGGTCCCTCCGTCAAACAAGTTTTAAACTGGTTTGGCCTCGCGCAGACTGAGTTTATTGATGACACGAGATTGAGACGCGTAAAATGTCTTCCGCAGGAGACTCATACGATGCACGTACACACAAGGCAGGCACACGCCAGTTAACTTGATGGACGTGTTCATACACACAGGCAAAGTGGTTTAGGATTTAGCCTGGCACATGCCATAATACATGAACCGCAATAAATAAAACAAAAGCAGATGTTTTCCATCAAACACGGACGTATTTTCAGTGAAATATGCTTGTCATGTTTAGATTATTCTATACATAGAATTTTGAAAAATCGCTATAGATTAGTGTTTAAATGAATAAGAACAAAATATGAACAAAAACATTTCAGCATTCAGATGGCAAACTGAATCAAGACCGTGATTTATGACTGCAGATGGTGTTGGGATCGGTCTTGCTGGGGGTCAATTGCGTTGTGAGATGGGCTGTAAAGCCTGCGCATGGATCTGGCGCGTAGGGGATGCGATGGGGCATCCGGATCAGAACGTCACGTACAGGATGCGTGTGCTTAACTCTATTGAACTCGAGTAAATAGGAGCGAGAGCCGTTAATGCCGCCAATAAGCCACGGCATTCAGCGCGACACACAGACACACGGATCTTACCTTCGGTCATTCCAAACAGTAGAAAATGAGTCATGCCATCGCTCACAAGGGACATTTTATCACACGTCTGGTCTGGCGCTAAGACAATGAAAAACATATTGTTGCACTTCTTGACCATAATCTGTAACTTTTGCATCACAATACACAAATAACCATCTGGATTGGATTATCACATAACTTTAATGCTGATGCTGGAACATTGAGATCGTCGTGTCATGTTAAAACATAAATAGCCCATTATAATCCATCTCTCTCGCTCTCTCTCTCTCTCTCTCTCTCTCTGTGCGTGTGTGTGTCTTCCCTCCCTCCTTCTGCCCCACTCCTGCGCGGTTTCCGTGTTGGAGAGGAATACCCAACAGCTCTCTCAACCCCTATATATTACAAGCACAACGGACTTTACTTTCTATGAAAGCTGAGAAGGGGTGCGATTGGCTGTAGGTTCCGACATCAGCCCATAGCTGAGATACAAAACCATAGGGACTACCCCACTGGATCCCTACAGTTATCTGCAAGGTGGAGGACCTCAATTTGCACGAACATCCCCCGGCATACTGACACTCTCAGGATTTACTACACTTGTGTTGGAGAACAGTTCTCCGCCGTCACCTTAGTGTCTGCACGTATCTCTCTGCTCCTCTCGCCCTGGACGGGTGATGGTTTCTCACAAGACGGGCAGCATTTCGGGGACAATCTCTGCATCTACAGCCTAGAGGACCTGTGAATTTCGTCAACAATCTTCATTCGGACTGACACTGAAGCATGGCGAGCTGTCAGCGTGTGTTTGTCCTGCTTCTTGGATGGAGCTATTTGTACTTTGGATACTGCGCTCGCTTAAAAGAGCATTTTACGGAGCTCAGTAAAGACTTGGAACGAGGACCTTTCCTGGACGCTCAAGTAAATGACCAGTACGAGAAAAAAACGGATGACGACCTGAGTTCACAGGACACAGTGTCCGAACACATGCAGATGCTTTATACAAAGTATAACCAAGCAGGTTTTCCCTTCAAGGACGGAAATACTGTTCGGAGTTTCAGAGCGCACTTGGGTATGTAACACTTTGTTATGGGCTTTCCGGTGAAGTTGTAAAATTACAGTTTTCTATCAATTTGTAATCGCAATGATAAACCCCGGTTGTGATATTTTGTTATACATTGTTTTATGTTCGTTCTAAAGTAAAAGATTTGTGTGAAACCTATTCGCTGCAGAGCTGCACTTGTTTGTCTGCTGCACAAGTTGTGGATCCACCTGTTGATCGTCGAAGCGTAGGGGGACTTGAATTGAATTTCCAGACGCATTTCCTCAGCATCTTAGATTTGTCAGAGTCCCAAATAAATACATTTAAATTATAGTAACATATAATTAGTCACATATCACATGGCAGATTATTTATAATGTCATTTTACAGTGCGATCAAGCCGATAAGTACTTCTATATAGGCCTATAAGATTTTGCATTATTTATTTATTTTAAATTACAGAAACTTCACCGTTTTTAAATAGACTTTCTGGCGCATGGACTGAAGGGAGCTCTAACTAAAACGTATTCAGTCACGGCAGCTGTAGTAATTCGGTGATGCAAGCACTTTGTTTCCAAGCCTTAGCAAACCCACCAATGTCTTAGAAAGTACTGCTCTCTACCGGTGATCTCTGGCAACGCAGATTGAAGGCTGCACGTTTGGTCAACTCCAGTGAATCGTTATTTTTCCAATGTCTTAATCGTGCAGAATGACTAATGTAATGTTTTCCCTTCACCAACAGGGAATATCAACAATAAACCATTGCAGATCTTCAACTTAACATCTCTTACCAAGACGGAGAAAGTGCTTTCTGCAACTCTGCACTATTACATCGGCGACCTCCACAACCACACTCAAGGCTGCGTGCGGCCGAAACACTGCCCCCGCCATGGCCTCCGGCAACGCGGACACGTACAGTTGGGCATATGGAGTTTTGCCTCCGTCGCCAACAACACCAGAACTCTCGGCCACTTCCTCATCAATGTTTCTACAGTGTACAGGGACTTCATCTCGTGGCAATGGAAGGACATTACACGCGTGATAAATCAGGCCAAGCACCACGACGAGCTTCTAATAGGTGTTGATATCAATTCGCACGGCAAAAGGCCCTGGAAAGAACTACTGGTAGACCGTACACCTTACATTTTGGTCTATGCCAATGATTCGGCGATATCCGAGCCCGAAAGCGTAGTATCGACGCTGCAAAGACAGAAAGCCGCAGTCATTCCCGGACTCCACCGACTGGGGCTTCATAATCGGAACACCACGGTTCATGCTAGGAGGAGAAGGTCCGCCAACATCCTCCTGCCTTTACAGAACAACGAGCTTCCAGGTCCGGAATATCCATATAATGCTAATGGGTGGGACGAGACAAGTCCGTATGACCCCGTCGAAAACAAACCAGCCAAAAGGCCACGTAAAAAAACGCGCAAAAACCACCGACACAAAAACCCACTCCTACAGTTTGATGAACAGACCATCAAGAAGGCGCGCAAGAAGCAATGGAATGAGCCGCGGAATTGCGCGCGCCGATACTTGAAGGTGGACTTCGCTGACATTGGCTGGAGCGAGTGGATCATCTCCCCAAAGTCCTTTGATGCTTACTACTGTGCGGGCTCATGCCAGTTTCCAATGCCAAAGGTTGGTAAACATCAGCGTGGAGTGCATATTATTAGTTTAATAAGTAATCCGCTTGTCCCAGTGCGCCTCTATCTCGCACTCGCGCAGGAGTATATGTCCACACACAGGATTGTATTAATTACTCTGTCATGCTGTGCCTGTTAGTGTATGTTTATTAACCCTTGTTCTCACACGTTCACTATGCTATATAGAAAATAAGGTTAAAGCGCCACCCTGTGGGGTCAGTGTGTAATGTGTAATGTAAGAGCTAGGGAAAGATTCTCCATTCTCGTTCGATTCATTTGTTTATTTTTCTGTTCTTCTTATCATTGGCCAATTTTTCTTTGCAGCTGTGATGACAGCTGTGGTACAAGTGGTGACCTAATACAATGTTATGACATATCATATCAGAATTCACAAGTACAGAATGACCCCAAATTAAAATTAGCAGCGCTTTATCATCTATAATACATGGGTCCTGATTCTGATGAGTCTTTAGTTACTGACAGTTGTTTTGTCAAAGAGGCGTTATATATTTTTGTATTCAAAGAATCACAGTCAATCAACTCCCCCTGTTGTGCTGAGAGATGTTTGTCCTATTCATTATGTTATTCGCCCTCAGAATTGTGTTGAATTGTTAAAATTCCTGGCCTCATTCTTTCTGTGTCTTTCACTTTGTCTCTTTCAGTCTCTGAAGCCCTCCAACCACGCCACTATCCAGAGCATTGTACGTGCAGTGGGTGTGGTCCCAGGCATCCCTGAGCCCTGCTGCGTCCCCGAGAAGATGTCTCCCCTCAGCATCCTCTTCTTAGATGAGGACAAGAACGTGGTGCTCAAGGTCTACCCCAACATGACCGTGGACTCCTGTGCCTGCCGATAATGGACCAGCAACCAACCCGCTCCTCCTGCTCCCCCTCCTCCCTTTCCCCTACACTCCTCTCCCCTCCAAACCCTCCATCGCATCCCACCTCTCCTCTACCCGAGACCCCTCTGGATCTTCAGCCTGTCCCCTGATGCCTTCAGCTTCTTCCGTTGGTGCCATTCTTTTTGTTGGTGCCAATGGGAAAGATGTTCGCTCAGTGTAGGGGGACTCGAGAGACTGCCGCATTGCAGCCCCCGTCCATCCCCCACCTACTCCACCAGCTTCCTAAAACCCAGGCGTGCCCTGTGGAGACTCAAAAATGAACTGAAGACTGTGTTGACTTTTGCTTAAGTTAAGATTTGTCTCCAGCGCCAGTAGGGAAAGACCATAGTGGACTTGTTAAACTAGTTCTTTCCCGTTGGCAGGAAATACCAAATGGAGGACTGGAAGATTCCTTACCAATTGCAGTATCTACTCATGGTAAACTAGTAACCTGCTACAGGACTGTGACTGATGCCTTCGATGGGCGTAATAGGACACGCTGCCTTTCTGATGGAGACGTCAATGAAAGTGGAGAGCATGCGTAACTGTGGTGACCCACAATTCCAGTTTCCTCTGTGTTTATAACGTTACCTTGACAGACAACCCCTTTTGCAAGACCTGATCCCAGTATCCATAATGGCTGCTATATACAGTATACACAGTTTATATGCATATATTTAAAATAAGAGGCAAAACAAATATGTGTTTTATGGCTCTTTTGTTTCTTGTTCTGTTTCGTGCTCTGCGATATGTATTCTCACTTCTTGAACATATGCTTTCTGTCAGCTAACATTGACATCACACATAGTGACAGAACATCATCGCATTGCTCAGTGTTTCGAAATGGCCTTCTATTTGGTATAGGCCATTGATTTGTTTTGCAATATGAGGTTCCACAGTTGCTTATTGTTGTAAGTACATAGGGGTACAGCTGCAGAGACTTTAGTAGTTATAGGGGTGGTGTATATCAATGCATGTGTATGTAGAAACTTCTACAAGAATTGCACCCATTCAGCAGTCATGTACGTGGCCAATGTAAAGATTATAGGTAAATGTTTATTATTCCTGCTCGAACAGAAAGTGCTCATGGTGTTTGTCCGTCTACTGTATGGCTTTGCATTTTTGAGTGTACGGTCAATATTCAACTGCCTATTACATAGTTCTGTGGCCTCCTCACTGTCCAGAGTTAAGGGGTGTTAGAGCTGATTTATGAGCGTAGTGTTTAGAGCTGCTTGTAATTGGGCTCTCTCCATCACGCACCCTGTGGCGTTGTCTCACAATTGCGGGTGTTGTGTCGAGGATTCCACACCGCTCGAGACTGCAAAGCGCTTCATTCCGGTATACCACAGTAGCTAAGCTGCAGCTGAAGCCAACGCCAATACACAGTCATGAGCCAAAATTCATATCTTAGCTCCTCTCGTCGAACATGGCTACCATGCTGCTAATGCTTTCATTGAATAGAACTAATTCCTCATTTGTTTACGTAGCGCTGAGGAAGGGTGCTGACCAGCGCTACCAAACAATAAACCAAAGAAAGACAATGTGCAGGAGTTTTTTATTATTATAGTTAGAAATCAAGTCATACAGGCGTACGTGAGTGATACAGGTATTTATTCAAAAATTGAATCTAGATGCTAACACTTTCTTTATTGTATTTGTATATTCGAACTGTACATATTGTCAACTACATTACTGTGATATAACTGATGTTTTCTAAGTGCCTTCAACTGATGAATATGTCAGCCATTTTAAAACTAGGTTGTATTTCTAAAGCCACTTACAGTAGATTTAAGCAAAATACCTTTTAGAATGATTAAGAAAATCAAAATATATTTATTTTTGTCTTCCATTAAAGTCGACATAGCTTTTTACGTCAAATATTTGCAAAGTTAAAATGGGGTGACATCGGTCCTCTAACAATATAACTGACAATAGCCTACTTTGGAACAACACATTTGTAGTGCATATGGAGATTCGGTATCTGTTTATAGTGAACTATTTGCCACTTTGCTTGGGATCGCTTGCAGTTACTCTTGTTAAAGTGTGGTATTGAGTGGACTCTGTCCTACTCAGAGATAGGCATAAGTATTCAGAACAGAACTCTCTATAGAAAATTATACAGCTTTATTTAATATATAAATATATATAAACTTCACATTAAAGAATAAGAAATATAACCAGAGCACTCCTCTAATTTGTATATTTCTATCAAAGAGCTTCTTATAACACAATGTATAATCTATTTTGTAAATGATATGTCCAAGGCAAAAGGATTTGCTTGTATCATAAGCTTCTTAAGAAAGTATATTTGTATATGGAAATGACCTTCAAATGCATTTATTTATTTTCTGTCAGTTGCATAATTCCCTTGTCTTGTTTTTTTTTCTGTCGTTACATTGTCATGGAACAAGATTCCTGACATGTAGATAGGCTCGCATGAGACCTATTCCAGGAAGCCTACAGAGCTAAAGAGGAAACAGGATGTGTAACCTATGACCTTTAACCTATGACACAATGGAGGTCAGCTCTGTTAGTGATCACGGTTGTGTCTAAATTGTCCCTATGTAAGTGATCAGCCTTCTGCAAAGACTATTCTAAAGACTTAGTCAATACATTCAAATCAATAAAGTTCTACTGTATATGAATAGGCTGCTGTGCTCTTGTTGATTTGATATCTCGTGTGTAAAACAGGGAGCCTCCAGTCTTCAATTTGTTTATGCGCTGCTCTTTGGAGCTCTATGTTGCCAGTATATCTCAGTCTGAGGGGCGCTAGTCGTGCACATGCGAGATAGATAGATATCAGTAAATAGATAGACAGACAGTTGTATAGACAGATAGATAGATAGACTGCATAAGTAGTAGTACTGTTTATTGTAAAAACAGCAAGGCTATAACATTTTCACAGCTTTTCTTAATTCAGTGTTTATATACATATCACTGTATAATACCTCAAAAACAACCACCATGATCATTTTTTTTCCTCTGTGTGTTTTTGACATCAGACATGATCTTAAAGGAGCACAAATCAAATTGGCACAGACAAAGGTTTTAGAAAAACCCTTAGCACTGGTAGATACTGAGATAAAAAGGACAAATTATTGGGATCTGGCACAAGAACTGTATTAAATAACATTTTATAATACAACGGAAATATAAGATCTGTGACACCACTACTATAGTCCATGAGGTGATTAGCTCTGTGACATTTACAATACAAATAATTCACAAAATACACATCTGCCATGAAAATGGCATTTATAGATTATATGTGTCAAATGATTCCCAAAAAAGGCTGCACAAAAAATCATACTTTTGTACAAAGTAATCAAAGCAAAGGATATTAAGTGATCAGGCTTCTTTTGGGATAAATTGGACATATTTTGCTCGGCACCTGGGATGTGCGCAACAACGCTCTTCAGCTGAGGTTATGGCTATTCTTAGCTAGTCACACACGTGCCTACGGAAGGGTAGAACCTTCAAATCTTGTGCTCTGAGTCAGTTAGTATTCTTAATGAGCAATACCAGGACCCAGAGAACAGCTACTCAGTGAGGAATCCGATGAACAACCCAAGAAATTTGCAGCAGAAGTATTTCCTTACTGAAGTATAACCTTCTTTCCACAAGCCTCCAAGATTGACCAGAATATTTTGCAGTTGAATTCCTTTTTTTTTGTCTCATGGATTGTTTGACTAAGGCACGCTCCAAGCTTTTCATGGAGCAGAGAAAAGTCCCTGGAAGAGTTCAGCTGGGTTTCAAAATGCCCCGAAAACAGTGAATAGACAGAGATACCCAGGGAGTCTCCAGAGCAGATGAGGCTTGGCCCGACAGAGGGGTCGGGTCCTGATATGGGTCTTGTGTGTGTGTGTGTGTGTGTGTGTGTGTCTGATGCTGTCTGGGTCAAGCCAGTCTCAGATGGAAGAGGTTTTTGTTTTTGTCCTACATTGCTCTGTCTTTTCATTACTGAGCTTCATCCCTGCTGTCATGGCTATGCACACACTCTCTCTCTCTCTCTCACTCACACACACGCTGACACACACACACATACATAACTGAGAAAGAGAGAGACTAATCTAACTTGTCTTGTTCTTCTGTCTACCCTTTACCTTTCTTTCTGAGACTAAAAGCAATTAATGCTGCATGTATTGTACACCCAAATTTATTTACTGGTAGTACACTTGCTGTATGTACATTTCTATATTCAGCTATCCTGTATCATCATACTCATGTCTTCGGCATTTCCTTTACCTTTCTATCTTATTTTCTCTCTCTCCCTCTCTCTGTCCATCATTGTGTCCATCAGGGACAGAGAGCCACTGGGTCAGCCCTTGCTCTGCCTGTGTCTGTCCCCCAAACACCCCACATTACCAGCTGACGGTGACACACTCAACACACACCCACAGGACTAGTCAACATGGCCTCTGTGCTGACACTCCACACACACACACACACACACACAGACACTCACACACCCTGCAGGACTGGCAGACATGGTCTCTGCTGACACACTCGACACACGCTCGCAGGTACTGCCGGCCATCAAGGCCTCTGCTGACACATTCAAGCAGCAGTGCCATCAAAGTCCCTGGTGATACACACACACACACACACACACTCCACGGCCACTACTGAAACACTTCACTCAGGATGGAGAAATAGACAGAGAGAGAAAGATAGGAGCTACACACTCAGAAGTCAATATCCCAGCCTGACACCTCATCTGGTGGGATGTCTTCATCAGGTGGATACGTGTCAAAGTAGCTGTGATCTGTGGGTCCCGTCAGCTGGAGAATACAGAGAGAGAGAGAGAGAGAGAGATGGATAGATATAGAGGGGGACAGAAGGAAGCCAACAAAGAGGGATACACACATAGAAGGAAACAGAAGGAGAAAGAAAGGGGTAAAACAGAAGGAGAGATAGAGGGAACCAGAGGGAAGGAGAGAGAATTAGATATACAGATTGAGAGTCAGACAGAAGAAGAGAGAGTGGGTGAGTTACAGTAGCATGGCCAAGCTGCAAAAACAACAGATATGTTTTGATGCGGTGAGAGTGCTGATCCACAGGCAGCTGGCGGAGGGCCCACACTGGGCTGCACTCACCTCCCTCTTCAGAGGGGATTTCAGACTCCGGTTCTTCAGCCCAGACCAGCTGAAGCCACTGAACCACCTGAAACACAAACACAGACAAGGGCTTGCTCAGGTTGACATGGGGTCAGTGCAGTACATCCTGCGTGTGTGTGTTTGTGTGAGTGTGTGTGTGTTTGTGCTTTTAGGTAATTGTACGAGTGTGTGTGCGTATGTGTGTGTGAGAGAGAATGTGTGTGTGTGTGTGTGTGTGTTTCTGAGTTCGTAGAAGAATCACCCT
>JAGFZM010004372.1:0-15972 GCA_017657215.1 Limnothrissa miodon
CCTGCCTTGCTCTTCAGATTCTCCCTTTCTTTCTTGACCTTGATCTTCTTTGATTTTTTATGAAAGGAAGCACTCTATGAGGGAAAAAAATAAAGAAAAATTAGATATAAATTGGGACTCCCACGAGATTTAAAATCAGATCCCTTGTTGGCTATGAGTGATGGGAGTAAGAGTGTTGAACTCACAAGGTTTAGAAGCTTCTCTGAACGTTCCTCCAGATCTGTAAGCTTCTCCCCACGTTGGTCAATTCTGTTCACATTCTCCACCATCAAAACCTTAACCTCCTCCACGCCTTCTTCAACTTCTTGCAATTTATCAGTCTATGGAGCATAATCAAATTTTACTTCAGCCACAAAACGTTGGAGACACTTCCCTTATGAAAAAAATGCATTGTGTTAAAGGAAAACTGCACTTTTTCTGCAGTAATGTAATATTTTCTGTCCAAAATATTTCATTGGCAGTAAAATGCCGTATTTCTGCCGCAACTTTGAAGTAGGCTACATTTTTTAATTATATGGGCTACTGTATAGTAGGCTATACTGTGTCATACGGCAGTAATACTGTAAAAAACTGCAGTTTTCATAACGCAGTACAACGCAGGTTTTTTTCATAAGGGCTTGACCACGGACCATTACCGTTGAACTCGCAGAGTTGACAAGCTTCTCTGATCGTTCTTCCAGATTTGGAAGGTTTTCCGCATGATCGTCAATTTTGTTCACATTTTCCACTACCAACACTTTTGCCTCCTCCTCCACACCCTCTTGAACTTCTTGCATTTTATCAGTCTAAGGAGCACAAATATTAGAATCACGTTTTGAAGACATCTCGTTGTAGTAGGCTAGGCCTAGGCTATAATTTCTGCAATTTGTAAAAGGCACCAGACATTTGACGTGCATCTTAAATGAAAACATGATCGAAATTTAAAATGTCTTGCATTTTCACTACGTAAAGAATAAACCAAATTTGTTGACACAAACACTAACTGAACTTAACCAAACGACTTGCAAAACTTTTCTAGAATATCGAAAACTATTTCAAGAATATCGTGAATATCGTGCAATAACGTCCTTGTAACGCTTTGCAGTGCTTTGTTCTATTTGAAGAATTCACTTGAAGAAAATGAAAACACGTATGTAGGCCTAATCAGTTTTTAAACTACTCAACAAATAGATCATTTGGGTTGATTTTCATTGTATTGATTTACGAATGTGAATTTTGAAACTAAAATAGGCCTATTGAAACTGAGTGAAAAGGAGTCCATTTTCCAATTATAGAGCAGTTTAGGGCTGGAAACGTAGGCCTACAGGCCTAGAGCCTGATCTATCAGACTGACTGGAGGCGATCAGATCCTCAGTTCCACCTGGAACTGACTTGGGCTATTACTTGAACTTGGAGGATTAATATACATCCTGGCAGCACAAGTTTGTTACATGGAATATTTGTTCTTGGTTTGAGGCAAACGTTTAAAACCGAAGGCTATGAACTTAGCCCACTGTTAAAACGTTTCAGCACAATCTTTTCAGTATTGTTGATGGTTTGGATGGGAGCGTAATTCCCACCCACTCTGAATGAACAAAATCAACACAATGCCTTTACATGCTACATTTGTTCCATAATTCTGACGAAGCTAATGATTTGCCAGCTAATGATGCAAAAATGCAGACGCCTGTGAATTCACAGTGAGGAGAGACAGGTTAAGGACCTCTTCACAAGCAAAGGCCTAGCAGACTGAAACTTTTCCAAGGTAGGACAAACCCCCGCCGCTCATGGTTTGGTCCTACTTCAAGCAAAAAAATGGAAAGTTATAATACTGAGTCTGTTTATTGTAAATTTCTCTACATATAGGCTACAGGACGTACAGAGAAATCGAAATGAGTTTTCAAGCTATCACACAGTGATGCGCAAAGTCGGGAGAGCCAGAGGCCGCTGCTTTTACACGCGCCGCCTGCAGGCCTACGGCAGTCACTCAATCACACACCCATTCACACACACAGTGGACGGGGTAGGCTATGCCATGCAAGGCTCTAGCCTGCCACCAGGAGCAATCTGGGGTTCAGTCTTGCTCAAGAACACTGCGATGGGGTCAGGTAGTGGGCTCAACTGCAACCTGATTATTGGGTCATTGTCTGATTTTTGAACTTCAGAACACCTCCAGTGAAGCCTATTCAATACAAAGTATAAATGCAACAAGAGCTATCTGTTTGCTGGGAGGTCAGAGAAATTGATAAGTAATTCATTTTCATGTAGCCTAGGCTAAAATAGAACAACGCGCTGCAAGGCGTTACACGGATCCAATACAATTAAAATATGCTAACAAAGGTTTAAAAGATGAACATCCACGAAAACAAAAGAATCGTTGAACTCTCTGCCATAGAGGCTAACGTTACATTTCATTTTCAAAGAGTATAATTCTAATTCTCAAAATTCTTACCATCTCCTGATTGGGTTTGCCAGCGAATCCAAAGATTAAAAAAGACGCAATATACTCACGAGCATCCAGTATGCGGCGTATGCCATTGGCGAAGACGAAAGCAAAAGTTTGTGCTGCGTGGGGGTAAAACTTTGAAAACTTGTCTGAGGGACAAACTAAAGTGTTCGCCTTTTTAGCTGTTACAATGGGAGCAATAACTGCACTGTACTGTGGCTATTGGTCCGTGGACTGAGACAGGACAGTAGTGCCCTAACCGCCTCTCTAATTTTGTTCACATTTTCCACTATCAACACTTTCGCCTACTCCCTCACACCCTCTTGAACTTCTTCTTTCATCAGTATACGAAACACAAATATTAGAATCACCTTTTGAAGACATCCCATTGTAACGTTAGTAGGCTATAATTGTGTGATCTGTAAAGGGCACCAAACATTTAACGTGCATCTTAAATTAAAACGTGATCGAAATGTAAAATGTCTTGCGTTTTAAGTATGTAAACGTTAATGCAGTTTCCACTTCGATGTCACTGCGAGATGTTAGGCTAGTTGTTTTGTCAGATAAAACAACTATGTGAAATCTGGTCTTGTTTGCCAACTATCGTAGCCTACTCGTCTGTACGCACAGTCTCAAACCGAGAATAAACTAAATTTGTTGACACAAACACCCTAACCAACCAACCGACGTGCTCACCCTATTTGTAGAATTTCGTGCAATGCGTGGGTGGAATATGCTAAAAAGGTGAACATCCACGAAAACAAAAGAATCGTTAAACTGTCACTGTGAAAACTGTCACTGTTAAGGTTATACTTTTCGCTTTCGAAGGTCTTACCATGTCCCGGTTGCTTTCTCCAGCGAATCCAAAGATTAAAAATGTATTGAAGTAATTGAACTGTGGAAGATGATTATTGAATTTGAGCAGATCATTCAAAAATAGTTGGTGCGTCGTGTATTTCATAAGACTTTAAAGTCGCATATTCCTCCACCTCTTCCTTCTCCAATTTGTCCGCGCATGAACTGAAGGACAGGTGAGATAAGATCAGATTCAGATACAAGTACAAAAGTGTGTGTGTGTGTGTGTGTGTGTGTGTGTGTGTGGGGTGGGGGGAGGGGGGGGGGGGGCAGTAGCTTACTTATTTTACTTACCATACCATTGAAAGACAGGGGTCAGGTCCAACTTGGATTAGTTTATGGATTTTAATAAATGTACTTTTCTAGCTAAAAAAAAAAAACAATACAAATGGGGTGTTATGGGGAATTAAAATCGTATAGATAATAACTTTTTATTTTATAAAAAACGATATGATAAATGGGTTTCAAAGATATATTGTGGATGAGTATGCGTTAAAGTCCTTTAGGCACTTTACTACCTTACACACATTTTACTACACTACATTGTAGCTGACTATCGTGCTTCTATGTATCATTGGATATCCCATAATGCAGTGCTTAACTGGGCATTTCACCAATGGAACAGTAGTGCACCTTCAGTGCAGCCAATGGCAAGATCAGTCACTCCCCTGCTGTACAGAACGGAAGCAGATGCCGTGCGCACACAATACTTATCGTCACTAAGCAAGCTAGTTTGGTTGTTTGCGGGAAAACAGAAACAGCTTGGATGTAACATTTTTGTAAATATAACTTAAAGCATGTTATTGCATAATGTGGCCTCCAATGAGTAGCTTTACAATCGGCCTTGTGTTGCTCTTTTCTTGTTCCAACTTCTTTCAATCTGGGTCATGGATGGTGTGGCTGCGCCGGAAGCAACTGCAGTAAGCTTTTAACGATAGATAGAATTTCTCTCTTTTTTGACGGGACATCGGGATGGAGTTGCGAGAGATTATACTCTGAACGAATATCGCAATTCCCGTATCCAGCTTGCTGTTTGAGTAACAGCGTTGGACGGGTCTGCGTGTTGAGGTAAGCAGTTAGATCTATATTTTTATTTCAATTACCGGTGAAAGAACGCTAAGTTCCCGACAAGCTGTTAGTAGTGGTGGCCTTCTACGCCCCGATTGTGTGTAACACACACACGTCATAACATTTAGGCAAGCAGTATAACTCCATCATATTTAGCTAATAATACGGCGTTGATGTCTGTCTGATCATGTTGCGGCATTTTCAGTTTTCGCTTTGCGTAAAAGCCCGTCTGCCACCCAGTATTCCAAAATGGTTAACCTACGCACGTGGAATTCTGCATTGTAATGATTTAATCCGATGTTTTATCAGTCATGGAGTCGTTGAAGTACTCGTAGAGTAATCGTGGACATTATCATCGGTTTTAATTTGTCTTACATTATTCGATGTGTGACTAGATTAATCTAAAATTTCATATGCAGTTTGTTCTAGCTTATGTATTATGTGTCACTCATTGATTTACCTACCATAACACGAACATTTGTAGGTTAGTGGGGGTAGTAGTAGTTTATGAAATAATGTTACCAGTGAAGATCAGACTGCTTCTCTCTGATCCTTGTATGAACAACTGATGTGTTTACCCTTTTTTAATTTTGTTTAACTTGTCTCTGATCCTGTCAGCATAAAGTGGATATGATGCTGTCCACAGACGCCAGGTCTCCCCAGCAGGGGCCTGTGTCTACCTCTGGGCCGTGTTCCCCGGGCTCTCCCCTCTACCAGGAGCGGCTGGCGGCGCCCCGCAGGGACGCTGGCACAGAGCACAAGGCCAAAGCCAGCGAGTTGCACTGGAATCTGGAGGTGAAGCCCTGCATGCAGGTGTTAGAGGGAGCCCCAGGCCACCATGCCATGTTCTCTCAGAAGAAGCACTGTATTGGGCTGGAGGGGGGGCACGGAGGGATGACACGTATGGATGACGGCAGACCCGTGGGAAGACCTACAGAACGGGAACTAGATTCTCGGGTATGGGCCGGAGCGTTAAGGAGTTAATCCTAAAAGCCTAATATTTAAATAGTCTGTGGAGGATCACTGATTCACCATCATGTAACGTTTGTGCCTTTTGCAGGTATTTGTCACATATAGACAGGCCAGTAAAACAAGGATGCACAGTGGCTTATCTGAAGGTAAGTAAAAAAGAACTGCAATAATGAAATTATTATATATAGTTATATATGCTTTGTTGCAGATTGCAGTTGTCCTAAATAAAGGTCATGTTAATTTTTAGAGCTTTTCGGTGTTTGGTGATGTGGTTTGGCAAAATAGTAAATAAACTAGTAAAGTAAAATGGCAGCATTCAGTCAGTCAGGTTCTAATTCTGCCTTCCTTGCCTGCCATGCAGAGGGACTGCCACAGTGTCCACCCGTGTCGAGCACCAATCCCCCGGGTCCCCCAGCTCCCCAAACGGGCTCCGCAGGGGAGCATCTCGGGGCCCTGGAACGGTTTCTGACCGCGCACCAGGCGGAGATGAAGGGCCTGCTCTCGGGTGCGCTAGGCTCCCTGAGCCAGCGTCTGGAGGTGCTGGAGCACCGGATGGACCAGCTGTGTGAGCAGAGTGCCGCTCACGGTAGCAGTCTGGCGCTGCTTCACAGCAGGATTGGGCAGCTCGGGAGAGGCCCTGGCTCCACCTCACCTCTTAGTCCACCTGTGATGCCCTTCCCCTCGTCACCTAGGCATGGTAAGTTGGCTTTTCTGAAGAGGGTTCAGGCAGACAAAAGAGCTGCGATGTAGTTTTAGCTCATTTGGCTTTTGCCAGCGCCGCAGACCTCCGTTGGTACCGAGAGGACCCAGTAGTTGAGTTGACTAAGACATGTTTTTTTTTACCACTTATAATTGATGCTAACCCTGATCATGAAGGAAAGGGAAGTTGCTGATGGCCAAACGATGGCTAAACAGAACCTGTGTAATGGAACAGTAATGGAGGTCTTTTTTTATAACATGTTGTGAATTACAGGGAGATATCAACCCATGGTGAAAGAAGAGGATTCACTGATCACCAGGAATTTTCGTCAAAGGTCACAGGTGACTTCTCCTGTAAAGACTCCGGAGCCGGTGTGCTCGTGGAAGGCGGCCATCTTGTCGCCCACCGGCCTCAGCCCTGTCCAGCAGAGGCCATCCTTGACTGTGCAAAGCTCAGACAAAGACCATTTTAGTGGTGCTCTAGGGACAGGGCCGTTTGCGGTGCCCCCCCTCGGAGTACCCTCTCTGGGAAGCTCCACGTCCCTAGGAGGCCAGCCTGAGCGGTGCATGCAGGGAAACTATTCCCCGGTGTCCGACTTTGAAGACGCCGACACAGAGCTGGAGGTGGAGAACGGGCAGAATGCGCTCAGCCTGTTGGTGGACACGGTTCTTGCCAGCACGGACAGCAGCACCACCTGGGCACACCAGTACACCCCTCTACCAGCACCGCAGACCTCCGTTGGCACCGAGAGGAAAGCACTCAAGAGAAGCGTCGGGCAGCCTGTTGCGGATTCTTCAAGTTTACACAGTGTCACCATGGCAACGCAGGTGCCTTCCATCAGTGTGCAGATCCCTGCAGACAAGCCCGGGGAAGCGCAGAGGCTAGACAGGAGGGAGGGGCTTCTCTGTGCCGTCTCACAGCCAATCAAACTGAGCCCGATCGGCGAACCTCCTGCATCGGTCCACTCTATCACAGTCATTGGTGAGAGCAGGCCCAAGCACGCAGCACTGTTTGGGTCAACGAAAGCACAATCACCCCCAGCGTCTGTAGCGGTCCTCAGCCCGAAGTCCTACTGTGAGCCATTCAAGGGTGAGAAACCAGAGCGTAAAAAGCGCCAGCGCAAGACTGAGAAGGGGACGCCCGCTAGTTTGTTTGCCACCACTGCCACTTCTTCCTCCTCCTCCTCCTCCTCCTCATTCTCCTCATTCTCCTCCTCTTCCTTCTCCTCCTCCTCCTCTTCCTCCTTTTTTTCTTCCTCTACTTCACAAAACTCCTCCAGTCAGCAGAAGAGGTCCCAGAAGCCCGAGGGACCCCCCAGTGGAAGAGGGGGTGGCTGTGCTCATGCGGAGGGCTCCTCAATTGGAAATCAAAACTCAGGGGGTGAACAGTGCAAGCAGCTGATCAGTGATGCTGCCACGGATTTAAATAGCAACAGCAAGAACAGCCGCCCCAAATCTCCACCCGTTTCTTATGTCGGATTGAAATCCCCAAGTAGAGGGGTCACAGGCATGGCGTCCTACCCCCAAGGCACTTTAAATGCTCACTCAGTCTCTGTATGTGTGGAGGCCAAGCTCGCGGGCAGAGGTACAAAACAGACCTTGTTGCCATTTCACTCGTCGAGCGTGGTGCAGGCCCACGCCAAACTGGCTGCGCCCAAGAACGGCTCCTCAAAGCCGCTGCTCGTTGGCATCAAGTCCAATGCTGGTGATGGCCAGGCACTCCTGCAGCAGTTGTCAGACACAGCCAGCCAGCTGGTGTTCGGTAGCTTCCCCAGCGACGAGGCTCCGCTGTCGGGGAGTCAGGGTGGGTGTGAGAGGCTGGGCGGTGTGCAGCGCTCCCTGGGCTCCAGGCTGAAGAACCACTGGGAGAAGGAGCCTCCCCTGCGTCGGCGCTCCATGCTGAAGCGCGCTGGGTTCCCCGACCACGTGGCTGACTCGCTCAGCCAGTTGCAGCCCCTCGTGAGCCTCAGCAACTCTCTGTCGCCCCCGCTGGCCACCAGCGTCACGGGCCGCGACGTAAAACTCAGCACGGTCGCCACGCTTGGCCGGACCACCGTCTCTTCCACCAACCAGTTGCTGGAAAGCGCCAGCTCCAGGTGCCTGCCGCTCAGCCTGTCGCAGCTCTTCCGCAAGGCCTGCCAGTCGCCCGCGTCCCTGCTGAGCCAGGGGGGCTTCGCCAAGGCGGGCGTTCAGACGGTGCTGGCCATCTCCTCGCCGGGACGCTTCCGCCTCTGGCTCAGACACAGACGCCTCTCTGCCTTCATGCAGCTCTCGCCCGCCACTATCGCCACTCTAGCCAGTCGCATCGCCCTCTTTCGGGACAACTACCCACCTCTTAGGCCTCTCTCAGACTTCTCTGCCCCTCCTGGTCTAGGCAATGACCACAGGTAAGATTGTCCACCCTTATTTTTCTCCAACAAAAGTACACTTAAAAGCAATGTTTTTCATATATCCATATGTCAAGACTTATATTCACTCAGGTTTTTGACTATGTGATCAAGCTATCTTGGATTCAATTGTGCTTGCTAACTTAGGGCTATAAATGAGGTTTATCAGCAGATTAGATTTGAGTCAACTTTATTGTCATTATTAATACAGGGTGACGATTAGTTTAGCATCTAATCAGAAGTGCAAGGAGCAGCAAGTCTGATGATGCTGGGTGTTGTTGACTACTCATGTATTGCTATTGTGTCAGAGGAAGTTCTCCTGTGCCCTGCTGATCCTGTGTTTGCATTGCTAGCTATGCCCATCGCTCCTGTCAAGAGGCCACGTCTCCCCGCAGGACGAGAGCCGCAGCAGCACGGTGGGCAATCCTCCCAGCCGCACAGTAATCTGATGCAAATCTCTGGGTCCCTCCCTGCCTTAGCAATTGACCAGAAACCCAATGCTCATTTGGCATGTGCTGACATGTATTTTGGCATCAAGTACTGATAAGGTGGAATGTTTACATTAGCTGTAATAGCATTTGTGCTAGACCGAATTTATGCTTATTTATACTTATTTGCTGCAGACTAATTTGGTGTATGTATATTTTTCACAACTTTACAAAATTGGATGGTTAAGACAAAAAAATCACAACCTGGATTGAACCACAGAAAAGGCCTGTTAAACACTAAATCACTCCACACAGTGGTGTGATCCAGAACCAGAACCATGACATTTGAGTGAAATGAAAAGGTAATAGATGGAGGGTTCGATATTGACAGGTGAGTTGAGATCAAGTCAACCAGGGATTTCCATCAGCCCACAAGTTGTCATATTTCCAAAACTAATCCCAGTGACTCTGCTCTCTGGGCAGAGGACTTCAAGAAATGCACTTTAGCCTGCTAACAATTCTCAGTCAAATCCGGAAATGCGCTTTAGCATGCTGTCACTGGGACTGGCAGTGCCTGGCGGCGATGTCGAGTGTCAGATTTGATTTCAGATGTGAGGAGACTAACTGTCTCTAAAAAACAGGCTGGCAACCAAGTGTATTTCTGACCGTATTCTTTATCTCGGGAACTGGGCTACTAATAATGTATTTTGCGCCACTTCACACTCATCTGTTTGCATGGCCATGTTGTAAATGGGTGTGTAGTGGTGATGGTCGCATCTTGGCTGATCTATTTTGCTTGCGTCTCCTGGACAGAAGGTCCGGTTCGTCCCCATCCCCGCGGCGTAACAAAGTCCGGCTCGCTCCAGAGCGGACCCTGGATGTCCCCCCGCTCCACTCTCTGAGCCCTAAGGCCCACCGTCTGGACAGCCTTCCCGCTGAGCCGGTGCCCAACTTTGCCAAAGTGAATGCCAACGCCAAGTACCCAGGACTACACAACCGCGGTCCAGCCAGAGAGGTGGGGGCCCTGGATTTAATGGTGGCTGTAAAGGCCTGGCAAAGAACAAAGTGTCTTATCACTAGTTTGTGGCTTAGTACTTAGAACTTAGTTTTATAGTATGGTAGCCTTTCTCAAAGTATTATGCAGGCATTGTAGTCTCTGTAAATTGATGCAGTGTGGTGTTGTTGTTTAAAAGGTGGGGCTGTACGACAGTAACGCTGGAGCACAGCCAGGTCAGAGGTCAAAGAGGGTCTCCCAGATACGCATCCGCAAGACGGTTCCGAAACCAGACAACAACCTCACCCCTATGGGTCTCCCTAAACCAAAGAGGTGAGCCGTTACATCACACCTGACAGAACTGGAGAGGATTTGGCAAATATGGTCTGGCTGCCTTTGGCCCCTGTAACCTGTGTACTCTGTGTTTGACTTGTCCTCACTGGTAAACATTGTAGGTTCAAGAAAAAATATGAAATGCAAATCGTATTATTATAGAGGTTCTATTTCCAGTGTTTAAGTGCTTGGATAGCACCACATTACAAAGCTCTTTCATGTTTAAAGATTCAGAATTTTCAATCAATAGCTGTGAACCCTGAAGACTGATGACCCAAACACTGTCTGTATTTAAGAGAAACTTTTATACGTTATATAAACGACGTATAACGTGTATATTCTTGTCTGTTAGATCCCAGGCAGCTTTGAGCATTCTAATAATGCGAATCACACAGTCCTGATTAGAGAGCTCTCACTGGAGACGTCATTGAATATTAAAAGCCTGTTTTGACATCCTGTCTGTGGTAACCAAAGTGGTATGAATGTTCTTACAATAAACTGTATTAAAAAAAGGATCTCATGCAGAGAAGTCACAAGGAAGTGAACTGATCCAGTGTTTCAGCCAAGCAGGTACCACCATCTTGGGTGAATCTTTGTGTGGCCAATCTCAGAGATCCATGGATGCTATAGTCCTCTGCCGTGGCCTTGGCCAGGCGTCATTTAAACCCCACCCATCTTTCCAAACTGAAAAAGCCCATGGAAACTAGTGTGTGGATTCTTAATAAGCGCTGATGTCAAGTTCAGAGGGTCATGGAGTAGACTAAGACACTTCTCATGTTTTCCTACTTACTATCCAAACTTGGAGCTAACGTTTGCTACTAATCTCTGTTCTGGCTCTGGAAGTCAGTTTCATGGTTCAGAAGTTTTATGGTTCTAATTTCACATTTGTTGCATACTTTATTTTACTTTTGGAAGGTGGCTAGTATATTGATTTATTTAGCATCTGTGTTTTGTTATTTGATGCATACATTCAGATTTATCGTTGTCATGCAGCCCTCTCGAGACACTGTGATGTACAAAACCAGTGCAGAGATATATTTTTCAGGATGTTTTTTTTTTTTACAGGCTCTTACCTGAGCAGGATTTCAATTACATTTTCCTGATGTCACTATTGAGGTCTATTCTGCGACCTGGTTGTACCAGGTTTTTTCATTCCTAGTCTAACTCTAACCTAACTCGTGTTTTCTTTCTTATTTGTCCATCAGATTGAAGAAAAAGGAATTCAGTCTAGAAGAGATCTATACAAACAAGAACTATAAGTCACCAACTCCCAACAGGTTAGTCTGATGTCAAATTCTAAGTCAAGTTTGAATTGAAAACATGTTTTATTTGTTATGTATGAATCTATTTACCAGTACTTCCTGGGTCCCAGGATATCATATAGTAAAACAAGGTATGCATTCAGATATGCATTAAACCTTAGGTCAACCGGAGTTTGCCTTTGATAAAATCATTATAATTATCTATACCTGCATGGACGTAAAACTAAAATCAGTTTTGTAGGGAAATGTGGAGACTTAATGATGAAGTTATTTTGTAATTTGCTGTCTCTCTCAGAAGTCTAGAAACAATCTTTGAGGAGCCCAAGGAAAAGAACGGAACTCTGGTGTGCATTGGCCATCAGAAGCGCAAACGAGTGCTGGACTTTCCTGATTTCACGCTGCCGCGAAAGCGCAAAGCCCGGCCCAACGTGGCACCCATCCGCATGAAAGCAAGGGCCCGAAGAGGCCGAGGCGATGACACCGACCTTGACGTCATGTTGATTGAGAGACTGAGTGAACTGGAGGACTATTTCTCTCGCGAAGGCCTGGAGGTCTAGACCGAAAAGATTTGTATGGAAGTCGTAGTCCTAATTTAAAGGCACCATTTTGTAGTATTCTCCCAGAACTGTTTTTACACTGCTTGGACAGTACCAAAGGCATCATTATGACCTACCTAACAGTGCCAATACTGTTAGTTAGAGCTGACGAGGGGTCAGGTCGACACCTTTGTTCATGATCTTGTCTCACCCCAGAATGGAGATGATTTCTTCCTGAGAGCACCCCACGGTGCGGATTGAATCCACACTAACAGTAGCCTCCTTCAAGCAACAGTTGCGTAGTTAGTTACACCGGACAGTTGTTGGTTGTGTCACTGACTGTGGTCCAGTTGGGTTGACTAATAGTTTGTTGGTGGTACAGAAGGATCTTCCTGCATTAAGGACTTACACCTTTGCAAAGCTAAGCTGATGATGAGGAAGGGTGGGGGGGGACACCCCAAGAACCCCCCCAGAACCCCCCCCTTCCCATCCCGAGCCCCAATGCCGCAACTCAATGTGCACATTCTCCAGTAGAACCCAGTAGAACCTATATGTATGTGTAGACACCTCAAGCACATCTATGAGGAGAACCTTAGCACTTTCACCCCTGAGCACACCACCTTAGCCTTTCTGATCCCACTGGCTGTATCTCTTTTTTTCATAGATTGCCATAGGACATGAATTATCTCATCTGAATTATTCTCCTTATCGAACAGAACATCCGAGTTGCTATGCTTCATGGAATGTTTAGTTCTCTGAGTGTGTCTGCTCGGGCCAGCAGACTGTCCTGGATGACCACTGCAAGTTCTCTCCCCTGTTCCGTTTTTATTCTAAATCCTGGCTGCTATAGGTTGTTGCCTTTCTGTGTGTGTGTGTGTGTGTGTGTGTGTGTTTGTGAGAAACTAGTTTGTGGCACAGATAAAGGACTTATATGTACATTTTTTTCACAGCTCTGAATCATGCGTAGAGTTGAGTCAAGGGCTCTCTAACCATTCTGTTTCCCATGTAAGAAATTCATTTTTTCTTTAGTTTTCTTCTTTTGTGTCCAGCACCCGACTTTAAGAAGATAGAGATGCACCAAGAACTAATAGCTCCACAAACTAAAGGGCATCCCCGCCAACCCTCTCTACACACAAAAAATTTGAGTTTTATTTCTTGCCATTAAATATTTGCAGCTGAATAGTGATTGCCTCAAAGAAATGCTGACAAAAACAACGGTTTGTGGACACACCAGCACCTAGGTTCCATTGCCCACCTCTAAGCGCAGCCTCATAAACATGTGGACTGAGTACTTCGACTGGCATTTTTAGTATTTTGCCTCTGTGTATACGGCTCTTTTGTACCCCATTCACAATTCACTTAAGTGTTGTGAAATATGCAATGTATGTAACGTGTTCGGATTTTTTTTGTTTCGTGCTTTGTATTTTTTTTTTTTTTTTTTTTTTTTCTGTTTGTTTTTTTTTTTGTGGTTGGGGGGTGGTTGTTGGGCGGGGTCCTGCTTTTGCCTAAAGTTCAATACCTCTTCAGAAAAAGCAGGGTGCTGTGGTCTCTCTATCAGCATTTGTTTGCCATTCACTTTGCCTCTTTCTACTGTTTTTAGTGTTGGGAGAACAGGTGGGATCTTTTCTTTCGCTTATTTCCTCCTTCTGGCTGCATGTCCTCTCATTTCCTATCATCTTCCATCAAGGCTGCTAAGTCCCCTGTTCATGATTGCACACATATACATACACACATAAGGAGACAAAATAATAATTATATCATTTTACATCCCTTTTTTTTGTCCATGGATCCTGGTCCAAGCTATTGTAGGCAGAAAGATATGAGAGCCTGTTTC
Source organism: Limnothrissa miodon (assembly GCA_017657215.1). NCBI lineage: Eukaryota > Metazoa > Chordata > Actinopteri > Clupeiformes > Clupeidae > Limnothrissa > Limnothrissa miodon. Next base: position 13,794 of record JAGFZM010004372.1, read on the forward strand.
ATTTGGGCTTTTTAACTTCTTTTTTACGTGTGCAATAAATATGGTCCTTAAATATGGTAGGCTAGCTTCTGTATTTACCCATTTCTTTGTCATTTGAAAACAGCTCTCCTCTGCGTTGCTTGTTGCTAAGAAGGGACTGTAGCAGACACTGAAGTTATTGGCCATATCGTATTATTGAGGAAACTGATGGTAAATATTCATTTGCAGCCATTACATTCAGCAGAAAAGTGCTTTGTCCTTGGCATTCAGACCAGTCTGTTGGGCTGTTTGAAGGATAAACTACTTAGTGAAAAAAGATTTAATTTCTTGATTGAGATGAATGTGGCAACAAAGGTGCTGAAAACTACATACTCAAAATATACTGGCTGAACAGGCTATAACAGGAGTCATGGCTTCTACCATACAGTTACGTTGAAGTTGTTTCTTTTTCAGATCATTTGTATTAATTGCTTGTTCAAATCTCTGCCAGTACATATGTTTGTCCAAAAGATTTTGTAAATTTATCTTTTTTAACCCCTCTGAAATACTGGAATAAATTGGCACATAAATGATGATGTTATTGTGCATCATAAATGCAGTTACAGCCCTCGAAATCCCAATCTTGTCATTCTAAATGTGAAGGTGTGTTATATTTTGTTTTGATATTGTGGCTTTGTTTTTTTATTATTATTATTTGTCTTTGAGCTATGAGCAATCTAAGGACTGCCATTTTGAACTTCTTTGTAGCGTGGACCTATAACCATAGTCACTATGTAACCCACGGCCTACGCCTGCACTTAACTCTTCCCCAAAGAGCCAATTCCCTCTGAGACTGTATAGTCTCACTGTCTGCCCCCGATTGTGGGGAGGACTAATAGAAAAATGTTTTATTTTTATTTTCCTGTGAACACAACGTGTGATGTGAATGTCTTTCCCACACCAACATCCCAATCGAATATGCTGTAAGAGACTGTTGTAAAGCCCTATACAGGTTGTGAAAGGTAACGTAGGGATCCCTGTTGTTTTGATAGGAAGGAAATAAGTACAATGACATTGATCCCTCCGTTTTTGATCCTTTAGCCTTCTTTAGCCTCCCTCACAGTATTAGAAATTATATACACAGTGAAAGTTTTTATTTTGGTTATCAACTGAAAGACCAACACTAAAAACAAGTAAAGTTAAATGGATGTGACTTTGATTTGAATATATATTTTATGAATAAAAATAGTGTCAACAATGGCCTCTGTTTTTTTTTTTCATAGTCCGTACAGATTGCCTGAGGTCAGGACAGATGTTTAGCATTCTCAGCACTGGCATAGTGGGGAGGACTACCAAATGTTTGGTTTGAATCAACTATTTTGTTTACATGCTTTAGCCATATGTGCAGGTGTCAGCCCACTAAGCTCCAACCATGCTTTGAGGCCATCAGAGACTCAGGATTTAAAGCGTTTATATATACAGTCTATGATTTAAAGTATCATAAAGTATCTACTCTCTTGATCCTGTCAGAGAAATGTTGTCACTGCTTGTGAATTATTGTAACACACATCAAGTAGTAAGGTGTCCTCATATTTTACTATGCTATTAAGACACCTGTAAGTAATACATATTCATACTAAAATAAGAATAAAGGCCATTATTGGTGTTCACTAGTAATGTTGGGCAGGAGCAGAAAATGCTCTCCAGTACTCTAGATGGCGACAAAGTATTTGAACAATACTACATTCAAATCCGAAGGAGTCTTGACATGCTGCAGTCAAGATGTCAGCACCCTTGCGAAGAGTATGTTGTGCTCGGCTTAACTGCACGAACAGGTGAATGTACTGGTTATTTTTGTGTTGGATCATGACATTGTTGTCGACATACTTGTTACGGTGATTATATTTGCCTATTACAGGAGTGGAAAATAAATTGTTAAGAGAACGACCTCCTGTAACCTGTATGTTGCGCAAACGTTTGCTGTCATCGCGGTTGTTACCTGTCAGTCTTGCTTTGTTTGGGAAAAGCTTTGACCATCTTCATCCTTCTTAAAGTCACTTTGTGGTCAAAATCAGCTCAGTGTTTTAACTGTGGTTGTATTAATATTTACTTTCCGTACTGAATTAGTGAAATTACAGTTATATTTTGATATTTCGAACGTTTTCTCCCAGCGATTGTAGAGCTCGTGGGTTTGGGCTTCTAATTCTACTAATTGAAGATA
>JAGFZM010004373.1:0-16002 GCA_017657215.1 Limnothrissa miodon
CCTGCCTTGCTCTTCAGATTCTCCCTTTCTTTCTTGACCTTGATCTTCTTTGATTTTTTATGAAAGGAAGCACTCTATGTGGGAAAAAAAATAAAGAAAAATTAGATATAAATTGGGACTCCCACGAGTTTTAAAATCAGATCCCTTGTTGGCTATGAGTGATGGGAGTAAGAGTGTTGAACTCACAAGGTTTAGAAGCTTCTCTGAACGTTCCTCCAGATCTGTAAGCTTCTCCCCACGTTGGTCAATTCTGTTCACATTCTCCACCATCAAAACCTTAACCTCCTCCACGCCTTCTTCAACTTCTTGCAATTTATCAGTCTACGGAGCATAATCAAATTTTACTTCAGCCACAAAACGTTGGAGACACTTCCCTTATGAAAAAAAATGCATTGTGTTAAAGGAAAACTGCACTTTTTCTGCAGTAATGTAATATTTTCTGTCCAAAATATTTCATTGGCAGTAAAATGCCGTATTTCTGCCGCAACTTTGAAGTAGGCTACATTTTTTAATTATATGGGCTACTGTATAGTAGGCTATACTGTGTCATACGGCAGTAATACTGTAAAAAACTGCAGTTTTCATAACGCAGTACAACGCAGGTTTTTTTCATAAGGGCTTGACCACGAACCATTACCGTTGAACTCGCAGAGTTGACAAGCTTCTCTGATCGTTCTTCCAGATTTGGAAGGTTTTCCGCATGATCGTCAATTTTGTTCACATTTTCCACTACCAACACTTTTGCCTCCTCCTCCACACCCTCTTGAACTTCTTGCATTTTATCAGTCTAAGGAGCACAAATATTAGAATCACGTTTTGAAGACATCTCGTTGTAGTTGGCTAGGCCTAGGCTATAATTTCTGCAATTTGTAAAAGGCACCAGACATTTGACGTGCATCTTAAATGAAAACATGATCGAAATTTTAAATGTCTTGCATTTTCACTACGTAAAGAATAAACCAAATTTGTTGACACAAACACTAACTGAACTTAACCAAACGACTTGCAAAACTTTTCTAGAATATCGAAAACTATTTCAAGAATATCGTGAATATCGTGCAATAACGTCCTTGTAACGCTTTGCAGTGCTTTGTTCTATTTGAAGAATTCACTTGAAGAAAATGAAAACACGTATGTAGGCCTAATCAGTTTTTAAACTACTCAACAAATAGATCATTTGGGTTGATTTTCATTGTATTGATTTACGAATGTGAATTTTGAAACTAAAATAGGCCTATTGAAACTGAGTGAAAAGGAGTCCATTTTCCAATTATAGAGCAGTTTAGGGCTGGAAACGTAGGCCTACAGGCCTAGAGCCTATCTATCAGACTGACTGGAGGCGATCAGATCCTCAGTTCCACCTGGAACTGCAGACTTGGGCTATTACTTGAACTTGGAGGATTAATATACATCCTGGCAGCACAAGTTTGTTACATGGAATATTTGTTCTTGGTTTGAGGCAAACGTTTAAAACCGAAGGCTATGAACTTAGCCCACTGTTAAAACGTTTCAGCACAATCTTTTCAGTATTGTTGATGGTTTGGATGGGAGCGTAATTCCCACCCACTCTGAATGAACAAAATCAACACAATGCCTTTACATGCTACATTTGTTCCATAATTCTGACGAAGCTAATGATTTGCCAGCTAATGATGCAAAAATGCAGACGCCTGTGAATTCACAGTGAGGAGAGACAGGTTAAGGACCTCTTCACAAGCAAAGGCCTAGCAGACTGAAACTTTTCCAAGGTAGGACAAACCCCCGCCGCTCATGGTTTGGTCCTACTTCAAGCAAAAAAATGGAAAGTTATAATACTGAGTCTGTTTATTGTAAATTTCTCTACATATAGGCTACAGGACGTACAGAGAAATCGAAATGAGTTTTCAAGCTATCACACAGTGATGCGCAAAGTCGGGAGAGCCAGAGGCCGCTGCTTTTACACGCGCCGCCTGCAGGCCTACGGCAGTCACTCAATCACACACCCATTCACACACACAGTGGACGGGGTAGGCTATGCCATGCAAGGCTCTAGCCTACCACCAGGAGCAATCTGGGGTTCAGTCTTGCTCAAGAACACTGCGATGGGGTCAGGTAGTGGGCTCAACTGCAACCTGATTATTGGGTCATTGTCTGATTTTTGAACTTCAGAACACCTCCAGTGAAGCCTATTCAATACAAAGTATAAATGCAACAAGAGCTATCTGTTTGCTGGGAGGTCAGAGAAATTGATAAGTAATTCATTTTCATGTAGCCTAGGCTAAAATAGAACAACGCGCTGCAAGGCGTTACACGGATCCAATACAATTAAAATATGCTAACAAAGGTTTAAAAGATGAACATCCACGAAAACAAAAGAATCGTTGAACTCTCTGCCATAGAGGCTAACGTTACATTTCATTTTCAAAGAGTATAATTCTAATTCTCAAAATTCTTACCATCTCCTGATTGGGTTTGCCAGCGAATCCAAAGATTAAAAAAGACGCAATATACTCACGAGCATCCAGTATGCGGCGTATGCCATTGGCGAAGACGAAAGCAAAAGTTTGTGCTGCGTGGGGGTAAAACTTTGAAAACTTGTCTGAGGGACAAACTAAAGTGTTCGCCTTTTTAGCAGTTACAGTGGGAGCAATAACTGCACTGTACTGTGGCTATTGGTCCGAGGACTGAGACTGGACAGTAGTGCCCTAACCGCCTCTCTAATTTTGTTCACATTTTCCACTATCAACACTTTCGCCTACTCCCCCACACCCTCTTGAACTTCTTCTTTCATCAGTATACGAAACACAAATATTAGAATCACCTTTTGAAGACATCCCATTGTAACGTTAGTAGGCTATAATTGTGTGATCTGTAAAGGGCACCAAACATTTAACGTGCATCTTAAATTAAAACGTGATCGAAATGTAAAATGTCTTGCGTTTTAAGTATGTAAACGTTAATGCAGTTTCCACTTCGATGTCACTGCGAGATGTTAGGCTAGTTGTTTTGTCAGATAAAACAACTATGTGAAATCTGGTCTTGTTTGCCAACTATCGTAGCCTACTCGTCTGTACGCACAGTCTCAAACCGAGAATAAACTAAATTTGTTGACACAAACACCCTAACCAACCAACCGACGTGCTCACCCTATTTGTAGAATTTCGTGCAATGCGTGGGTGGAATATGCTAAAAAGGTGAACATCCACGAAAACAAAAGAATCGTTAAACTGTCACTGTGAAAACTGTCACTGTTAAGGTTATACTTTTCGCTTTCGAAGGTCTTACCATGTCCCGGTTGCTTTCTCCAGCGAATCCAAAGATTAAAAATGTATTGAAGTAATTGAACTGTGGAAGATGATTATTGAATTTGAGCAGATCATTCAAAAATAGTTGGTGCGTCGTGTATTTCATAAGACTTTAAAGTCGCATATTCCTCCACCTCTTCCTTCTCCAATTTGTCCGCGCATGAACTGAAGGACAGGTGAGATAAGATCAGATTCAGATGCAAGTACAAAAGTGTGTGTGTGTGTGTGTGTGTGTGTGTGTGTGTGTGTGTGTGTGGTGGTGGGGGGGGGCAGCAGGCTAGTAGCTTACTTATTTTACTTACCATACCATTGAAAGACAGGGGTCAGGTCCAACTTGGATTAGTTTATGGATTTTAATAAATGTACTTTTCTAGCTAAAAAAAAAAAACAATACAAATGGGGTGTTATGGGGAATTAAAATCGTATAGATAATAACTTTTTATTTTATAAAAAACGATATGATAAATGGGTTTCAAAGATATATTGTGGATGAGTATGCGTTAAAGTCCTTTAGGCACTTTACTACCTTACACACATTTTACTACACTACATTGTAGCTGACTATCGTGCTTCTATGTATCATTGGATATCCCATAATGCAGTGCTTAACTGGGCATTTCACCAATGGAACAGTAGTGCACCTTCAGTGCAGCCAATGGCAAGATCAGTCACTCCCCTGCTGTACAGAACGGAAGCAGATGCCGTGCGCACACAATACTTATCGTCACTAAGCAAGCTAGTTTGGTTGTTTGCGGGAAAACAGAAACAGCTTGGATGTAACATTTTTGTAAATATAACTTAAAGCATGTTATTGCATAATGTGGCCTCCAATGAGTAGCTTTACAATCGGCCTTGTGTTGCTCTTTTCTTGTTCCAACTTCTTTCAATCTGGGTCATGGATGGTGTGGCTGCGCCGGAAGCAACTGCAGTAAGCTTTTAACGATAGATAGAATTTCTCTCTTTTTTGACGGGACATCGGGATGGAGTTGCGAGAGATTATACTCTGAACGAATATCGCAATTCCCGTATCCAGCTTGCTGTTTGAGTAACAGCGTTGGACGGGTCTGCGTGTTGAGGTAAGCAGTTAGATCTATATTTTTATTTCAATTACCGGTGAAAGAACGCTAAGTTCCCGACAAGCTGTTAGTAGTGGTGGCCTTCTACGCCCCGATTGTGTGTAACACACACACGTCATAACATTTAGGCAAGCAGTATAACTCCATCATATTTAGCTAATAATACGGCGTTGATGTCTGTCTGATCATGTTGCGGCATTTTCAGTTTTCGCTTTGCGTAAAAGCCCGTCTGCCACCCAGTATTCCAAAATGGTTAACCTACGCACGTGGAATTCTGCATTGTAATGATTTAATCCGATGTTTTATAAGTCATGGAGTCGTTGAAGTACTCGTAGAATAATCGTGGACATTATCATCGGTTTTAATTTGTCTTACATTATTCGATGTGTGACTAGATTAATCTAAAATTTCATATGCAGTTTGTTCTAGCTTATGTATTATGTGTCACTCATTGATTTACCTACCATAACACGAACATTTGTAGGTTAGTGGGGGTAGTAGTAGTTTATGAAATAATGTTACCAGTGAAGATCAGACTGCTTCTCTCCGATCCTTGTATGAACAACTGATGTGTTTACCCTTTTTTAATTTTGTTTAACTTTTCTCTGATCCTGTCAGCATAAAGTGGATATGATGCTGTCCACAGACGCCAGGTCTCCCCAGCAGGGGCCTGTGTCTACCTCTGGGCCGTGTTCCCCGGGCTCTCCCCTCTACCAGGAGCGGCTGGCGGCGCCCCGCAGGGACGCTGGCACAGAGCACAAGGCCAAAGCCAGCGAGTTGCACTGGAATCTGGAGGTGAAGCCCTGCATGCAGGTGTTAGAGGGAGCCCCAGGCCACTATGCCATGTTCTCTCAGAAGAAGCACTGTATTGGGCCGGAGGGGGGGCACGGAGGGATGACACGTATGGATGACGGCAGACCCGTGGGAAGACCTACAGAACGGGAACTAGATTCTCGGGTATGGGCCGGAGCGTTAAGGAGTTAATCCTAAAAGCCTAATATTTAAATAGTCTGTGGAGGATCACTGATTCACCATCATGTAACGTTTGTGCCTTTTGCAGGTATTTGTCACATATAGACAGGCCAGTAAAACAAGGATGCACAGTGGCTTATCTGAAGGTAAGTAAAAAAGAACTGCAATAATGAAATTATTATATATAGTTATATATGCTTTGTTGCAGATTGCAGTTGTCCTAAATAAAGGTCATGTTAATTTTTAGAGCTTTTCGGTGTTTGGTGATGTGGTTTGGCAAAATAGTAAATAAACTAGTAAAGTAAAATGGCAGCATTCAGTCAGTCAGGTTCTAATTCTGCCTTCCTTGCCTGCCACGCAGAGGGACTGCCACAGCGTCCACCCGTGTCGAGCACCAATCCCCCGGGTCCCCCAGCTCCCCAAACGGGCTCCGCAGGGGAGCATCTTGGGGCCCTGGAACGGTTTCTGACCGCGCACCAGGCGGAGATGAAGGGCCTGCTCTCGGGTGCGCTAGGCTCCCTGAGCCAGCGTCTGGAGGTGCTGGAGCACCGGATGGACCAGCTGTGTGAGCAGAGCGCCGCTCACGGTAGCAGTCTGGCGCTGCTTCACAGCAGGATTGGGCAGCTCGGGAGAGGCCCTGGCTCCACCTCACCTCTTAGTCCACCTGTGATGCCCTTCCCCTCGTCACCTAGGCATGGTAAGTTGGCTTTTCTGAAGAGGGTTCAGGCAGACAAAAGAGCTGCGATGTAGTTTTAGCTCATTTGGCTTTTGCCAGCGCCGCAGACCTCCGTTGGTACCGAGAGGACCCAGTAGTTGAGTTGACTAAGACATGTTTTTTTTTACCACTTATAATTGATGCTAACCCTGATCATGAAGGAAAGGGAAGTTGCTGATGGCCAAACGATGGCTAAACAGAACCTGTGTAATGGAACAGTAATGGAGGTCTTTTTTTATAACATGTTGTGAATTACAGGGAGATATCAACCCATGGTGAAAGAAGAGGATTCACTGATCACCAGGAATTTTCGTCAAAGGTCACAGGTGACTTCTCCTGTAAAGACTCCGGAGCCGGTGTGCTCGTGGAAGGCGGCCATCTTGTCGCCCACCGGCCTCAGCCCTGTCCAGCAGAGGCCATCCTTGACTGTGCAAAGCTCAGACAAAGACCATTTTAGTGGTGCTCTAGGGACAGGGCCGTTTGCGGTGCCCCCCCTCGGAGTACCCTCTCTTGGAAGCTCCACGTCCCTAGGAGGCCAGCCTGAGCGGTGCATGCAGGGAAACTATTCCCCGGTGTCCGACTTTGAAGACGCCGACACAGAGCTGGAGGTGGAGAACGGGCAGAATGCGCTCAGCCTGTTGGTGGACACGGTTCTTGCCAGCACGGACAGCAGCACCACCTGGGCACACCAGTACACCCCTCTACCAGCACCGCAGACCTCCGTTGGCACCGAGAGGAAAGCACTCGAGAGAAGCGTCGGGCATCCTGTTGCGGATTCCCCAAGTTTACACAGTGTCACCATGGCAACGCAGGTGCCTTCCATCAGTGTGCAGATCCCTGCAGACAAGCCCGGGGAAGCGCAGAGGCTAGACAGGAGGGAGGGGCTTCTCTGTGCCGTCTCACAGCCAATCAAACTGAGCCCGATCGGCGAACCTCCTGCATCGGTCCACTCTATCACAGTCATTGGTGAGAGCAGGCCCAAGCACGCAGCGCTGTTTGGGTCAACGAAAGCACAATCACCCCCAGCGTCTGTAGCGGTCCTCAGCCCGAAGTCCTACTGTGAGCCATTCAAGGGTGAGAAACCAGAGCGTAAAAAGCGCCAGCGCAAGACTGAGAAGGGGACGCCCGCTAGTTTGTTTGCCACCACTGCCACTTCTTCCTCCTCCTCCTCCTCTTCCTACTCCTCCTCATTCTCCTCATTCTCCTCCTCTTCCTTCTCCTCCTCCTCCTCTTCCTCCTTTTTTTCTTCCTCTACTTCACAAAACTCCTCCAGTCAGCAGAAGAGGTCCCAGAAGCCCGAGGGACCCCCCAGTGGAAGAGGGGGTGGCTGTGCTCATGCGGAGGGCTCCTCAATTGGAAATCAAAACTCAGGGGGTGAACAGTGCAAGCAGCTGATCAGTGATGCTGCCACGGATTTAAATAGCAACAGCAAGAACAGCCGCCCCAAATCTCCACCCGTTTCTTATGTCGGATTGAAATCCCCAAGTAGAGGGGTCACAGGCATGGCGTCCTACCCCCAAGGCACTTTAAATGCTCACTCAGTCTCTGTGTGTGTGGAGGCCAAGCTCGCGGGCAGAGGTACAAAACAGACCTTGTTGCCATTTCACTCGTCGAGCGTGGTGCAGGCCCACGCCAAACTGGCTGCGCCCAAGAACGGCTCCTCAAAGCCGCTGCTCGTTGGCATCAAGTCCAATGCTGGTGATGGCCAGGCACTCCTGCAGCAGTTGTCAGACACAGCCAGCCAGCTGGTGTTCGGTAGCTTCCCCAGCGACGAGGCTCCGCTGTCGGGGAGTCAGGGTGGGTGTGAGAGGCTGGGCGGTGTGCAGCGCTCCCTGGGCTCCAGGCTGAAGAACCACTGGGAGAAGGAGCCTCCCCTGCGTCGGCGCTCCATGCTGAAGCGCGCTGGGTTCCCCGACCACGTGGCTGACTCGCTCAGCCAGTTGCAGCCCCTCGTGAGCCTCAGCAACTCTCTGTCGCCCCCGCTGGCCACCAGCGTCACGGGCCGCGACGTAAAACTCAGCACGGTCGCCACGCTTGGCCGGACCACCGTCTCTTCCACCAACCAGTTGCTGGGCAGCGACAGCTCCAGGTGCCTGCCGCTCAGCCTGTCGCAGCTCTTCCGCAAGGCCTGCCAGTCGCCCGCGTCCCTGCTGAGCCAGGGGGGCTTCGCCAAGGCGGGCGTTCAGACGGTGCTGGCCATCTCCTCGCCGGGACGCTTCCGCCTCTGGCTCAGACACAGACGCCTCTCTGCCTTCATGCAGCTCTCGCCCGCCACTATCGCCACTCTAGCCAGTCGCATCGCCCTCTTTCGGGACAACTACCCACCTCTTAGACCTCTCTCAGACTTCTCTGCCCCTCCTGGTCTAGGCAATGACCACAGGTAAGATTGTCCACCCTTATTTTTCTCCAACAAAAGTACACTTAAAAGCAATGTTTTTCATATATCCATATGTCAAGACTTATATTCACTCAGGTTTTTGACTATGTGATCAAGCTATCTTGGATTCAATTGTGCTTGCTAACTTAGGGCTATAAATGAGGTTTATCAGCAGATTAGATTTGAGTCAACTTTATTGTCATTATTAATACAGGGTGACGATTAGTTTAGCATCTAATCAGAAGTGCAAGGAGCAGCAAGTCTGATGATGCTGGGTGTTGTTGACTACTCATGTATTGCTATTGTGTCAGAGGAAGTTCTCCTGTGCCCTGCTGATCCTGTGTTTGCATTGCTAGCTATGCCCATCGCTCCTGTCAAGAGGCCACGTCTCCCCGCAGGACGAGAGCCGCAGCAGCACGGTGGGCAATCCTCCCAGCCGCACAGTAATCTGATGCAAATCTCTGGGCCCCTCCCTGCCTTAGCAATTAACCAGAAACCCAATGCTCATTTGGCATGTGCTGACATGTATTTTGGCATCAAGTACTGATAAGGTGGAATGTTTACATTTGCTGTAATAGCATTTGTGCTAGACCAAATTTATGCTTATTTATACTTATTTGCTGCAGACTAATTTGGTGTATGTATATTTTTCACAACTTTACAAAATTGGATGGTTAAGACAAAAAATCACAACCTGGATTGAACCACAGAAAAGGCCTGTTAAACACTAAATCACTCCACACAGTGGTGTGATCCAGAACCAGAACCATGACATTTGAGTGAAATGAAAAGGTAATAGATGGAGGGTTCGATATTGACAGGTGAGTTGAGATCAAGTCAACCAGGGATTTCCATCAGCCCACAAGTTGTCATATTTCCAAAACTAATCCCAGTGACTCTGCTCTCTGGGCAGAGGACTTCAAGAAATGCACTTTAGCCTGCTAACAATTCTCAGTCAAATCCGGAAATGCGCTTTAGCATGCTGTCACTGGGACTGGCAGTGCCTGGCGGCGATGTCGAGTGTCAGATTTGATTTCAGATGTGAGGAGACTAACTGTCTCTAAAAAACAGGCTGGCAACCAAGTGTATTTCTGACCGTATTCTTTATCTCGGGAACTGGGCTACTAATAATGTATTTTGCGCCACTTCACACACTCATCTGTTTGCATGGCCATGTTGTAAATGGGTGTGTAGTGGTGATGGTTGCATCTTGGCTGATCTATTTTGCTTGCGTCTCCTGGACAGAAGGTCCGGTTCGTCCCCATCCCCGCGGCGTAACAAAGTCCGGCTCGCTCCAGAGCGGACCCTGGATGTCCCCCCACTCCACTCCCTGAGCCCCAAGGCCCACCGTCTGGACAGCCTTCCCGCTGAGCCGGTGCCCAACTTTGCCAAAGTGAACGCCAACGCCAAGTACCCAGGACTACACAACCGCGGTCCAGCCAGAGAGGTGGGGGCCCTGGATTTAATGGTGGCTGTAAAGGCCTGGCAAAGAACAAAGTGTCTTATCACTAGTTTGTGGCTTAGTACTTAGAACTTAGTTTTATAGTATGGTAGCCTTTCTCAAAGTATTATGCAGGCATTGTAGTCTCTGTAGATTGATGCAGTGTGGTGTTGTTGTTTAAAAGGTGGGGCTGTACGACAGTAACGCTGGAGCACAGCCAGGTCAGAGGTCAAAGAGGGTCTCCCAGATACGCATCCGCAAGACGGTTCCGAAACCAGACAACAACCTCACCCCTATGGGTCTCCCTAAACCAAAGAGGTAAGCCGTTACATCACACCTGACAGAACTGGAGAGGATTTGGCAAATATGGTCTGGCTGCCTTTGGCCCCTATAACCTGTGTACTCTGTGTTTGACTTGGCCTCACTGGTAAACATTGTAGGTTCAAGAAAAAATATGAAATGCAAATCGTATTATTATAGAGGTTCTATTTCCAGTGTTTAAGTGCTTGGATAGCACCACATTACAAAGCTCTTTCATGTTTAAAGATTCAGAATTTTCAATCAATAGCTGTGAACCCTGAAGACTGATGACCCAAACACTGTCTGCATTTAAGAGAAACTTTTATACGTTATATAAACGACGTATAACGTGTATATTCTTGTCTGTTAGATCCCAGGCAGCTTTGAGCATTCTAATAATGCGAATCACACAGTCCTGATTAGAGAGCTCTCACTGGAGACGTCATTGAATATTAAAAGCCTGTTTTGACATCCTATCTGTGGTAACCTAAGTGGTATGAATGTTCTTACAATAAACTGTATTAAAAAAAGGATCTCATGCAGAGAAGTCACAAGGAAGTGATCTGATCCAGTGTTTCAGCCAAGCAGGCACCACCATCTTGGGTGAATCTTTGTGTGGCCAATCTCAGAGATCCATGGATGCTATAGTCCTCTGCCGTGGCCTTGGCCAGACGTCATTTAAACCCCACCCATCTTTCCAAACTGAAAAAGCCCATGGAAACTAGTGTGTGGATTCTTAATAAGCGCTGATGTCAAGTTCAGAGGGTCATGGAGTAGACTAAGACACTTCTCATGTTTTCCTACTTACTATCCAAACTTGGAGCTAACGTTTGCTACTAATCTCTGTTCTGGCTCTGGAAGTCAGTTTCATGGTTCAGAAGTTTTATGGTTCTAATTTCACATTTGTTGCATACTTTATTTTACTTTTGGAAGGTGGCTAGTATATTGATTTATTTAGCATCTGTGTTTTGTTATTTGATGCATACATTCAGATTTATCGTTGTCATGCAGCCCTCTCGAGACACTGTGATGTACAAAACCAGTGCAGAGATATATTTTTCAGGATGTTTTTTTTTTTTACAGGCTCTTACCTGAGCAGGATTTCAATTACATTTTCCTGATGTCACTATTGAGGTCTATTCTGCGACCTGGTTGTACCAGGTTTTTTCATTCCTAGTCTAACTCTAACCTAACTCGTGTTTTCTTTCTTATTTGTCCATCAGATTGAAGAAAAAGGAATTCAGTCTAGAAGAGATCTATACAAACAAGAACTATAAGTCACCAACTCCCAACAGGTTAGTCTGATGTCAAATTCTAAGTCAAGTTTGAATTGAAAACATGTTTTATTTGTTATGTATGAATCTATTTACCAGTACTTCCTGGGTCCCAGGATATCATATAGTAAAACAAGGTATGCATTCAGCTATGCATTAAACCTTAGGTCAACCGGAGTTTGCCTTTGATAAAATCATTATAATTATCTATACCTGCATGGACGTAAAACTAAAATCAGTTGTGTAGGGAAATGTAGAGACTTAATGATGTTATTTTGTAATTTACTGTCTCTCTCAGAAGTCTAGAAACAATCTTTGAGGAGCCCAAGGAAAAGAACGGAGCTCTGGTGTGCATTGGCCATCAGAAGCGCAAACGAGTGCTGGACTTTCCTGATTTCACGCTGCCGCGAAAGCGCAAAGCCCGGCCCAACGTGGCACCCATCCGCATGAAAGCAAGGGCCCGAAGAGGCCGAGGCGATGACACCGACCTTGACGTCATGTTGATTGAGAGACTGAGTGAACTGGAGGACTATTTCTCTCGCGAAGGCCTGGAGGTCTAGACCGAAAAGATTTGTATGGAAGTTGTAGTCCTAATTTAAAGTCACCATTTTGTAGTATTAACCCAGAACTGTTTTTACACTGCTTGGACAGTACCAAAGGCATCATTATGACCTACCTAACAGTGCCAATACTGTTAGTTAGAGCTGACGAGGGGTCAGGTCGACACCTTTGTTCATGATCTTGTCTCACCCCAGAATGGAGATGATTTCTTCCTGAGAGCACCCCACGGTGCGGATTGAATCCACACTAACAGTAGCCTCCTTCAAGCAACAGTTGCGTAGTTAGTTACACCAGACAGTTGTTGGTTGTGTCACTGACTGCGGTCCAGTTGGGTTGACTAATAGTTTGTTGGTGGTACAGAAGGATCTTCCTGCATTAAGGACTTACACCTTTGCAAAGCTAAGCTGATGATGAGGAAGGGTGGGGGGGGACACCCCAAGAACCCCCCCAGAACCCCCCCCTTCCCATCCCGAGCCCCAATGCCGCAACTCAATGTGCACATTCTCCAGTAGAACCCAGTAGAACCTATATGTATGTGTAGACACCTCAAGCACATCTATGAGGAGAACCTTAGCACTTTCACCCCTGAGCACACCACCCTAGCCTTTCTGATCTCGCTGGCTGTATCTCTTTTTTTCATAGATTGCCATAGGACATGAATTATCTCATCTGAATTATTCTCCTTATCGAACAGAACATCCGAGTCGCTATGCTTCATGGAATGTTTCGTTCTCTGAGTGTGTCTGCTCGGGCCAGCAGACTGTCCTGGATGACCACTGCAAGTTCTCTCCCCTGTTCCGTTTTTATTCTAAATCCTGGCTGCTATAGGTTGTTGCCTTTCTGTGTGTGTGTGTGTGTGTGTGTGTGTGTGTGTGTTTGTGAGAAACTAGTTTGTGGCACAGATAAAGGACTTATATGTACATTTTTTTTCACAGCTCTGAATCATGCGTAGAGTTGAGTCAAGGGCTCTCTAACCATTCTGTTTCCCATGTAAGAAATTCATTTTTTCTTTAGTTTTCTTCTTTTGTGTCCAGCACCCGACTTTAAGAAGATAGAGATGCACCAAGAACTAATAGCTCCACAAACTAAAGGGCATCCCCGCCAACCCTCTCTACACACAAAAAATTTGAGTTTTATTTCTTGCCATTAAATATTTGCAGCTGAATAGTGATTGCCTCAAAGAAATGCTGACAAAAACAACGGTTTGTGGACACACCAGCACCTAGGTTCCATTGTCCACCTCTAAGCGCAGCCTCATAAACATGTGGACTGAGTACTTCGACTGGCATTTTTAGTATTTTGCCTCTGTGTATACGGCTCTTTTGTACCCCTCTCACAATTCACTTAAGTGTTGTGAAATATGCAATGTATGTAACGTGTTCGGATTTTTTTTGTTTCGTGCTTTGTATTTTTTTTTTTTTTTTTTTTTTTTCTGTTTGTTTTTTTTTTTGTGGTTGGGGGGTGGTTGTTGGGCGGGGTCCTGCTTTTGCCTAAAGTTCAATACCTCTTCAGAAAAAGCAGGGTGCTGTGGTCTCTCTATCAGCATTTGTTTGCCATTCACTTTGCCTCTTTCTACTGTTTTCAGTGTTGGGAGAACAGGTGGGATCTTTTCTTTCGCTTATTTCCTCCTTCTGGCTGCATGTCCTCTCATTTCCTATCATCTTCCATCAAGGCTGCTAAGTCCCCTGTTCATGATTGCACACATATACATACACACATAAGGAGACAAAATAATAATTATATCATTTTACATCCCTTTTTTTTGTCCATGGATCCTGGTCCAAGCTATTGTAGGCAGAAAGATATGAGAGCCTGTTTCATTTGGGCTTTTATAACTTCTTTTTTACGTGTGCAATAAATATGGTCCTTAAATATGGTAGGCTAGTTTCTGTATTTACCCATTTCTTTGTCATTTGAAAACAGCTCTCCTCTGCGTTGCTTGTTGCTAAGAAGGGACTGTAGCAGACACTGAAGTTATTGGCCATATCGTATTATTGAGGAAACTGATGGTAAATATTCATTTGCAGCCATTACATTCAGCAGAAAAGTGCTTTGTCCTTGGCATTCAGACCAGTCTGTTGGGCTGTTTGAAGGATAAACTACTTAGTGGAAAAATATTTAATTTCTTGATTGAGATGAATGTGGCAACAAAGGTGCTGAAAACTACATACTCAAAATATACTGGCTGAACAGGCTATAACAGGAGTCATGGATTCTACCATACAGTTACGTTGAAGTTGTTTCTTTTTCAGATCATTTGTATAAATTGCTTGTTCAAATCTCTGCCAGTACATATGTTTGTCCAAAAGATTTTGTAAATTTATCTTTTTTAACCCCTCTGAAATACTGGAATAAATTGGCACATAAATGATGATGTTATTATGCATCATAAATGCAGTTACAGCCCTCGAAATCCCAATCTTGTCATACTAAATGTGAAGGTGTGTTATATTTTGTTTTGATATTGTGGCTTTGTTTTTTTATTATTATAATTTGTCTTTGAGCTATGAGCAATCTAAGGACTGCCATTTTGAACGTCTTTGTAGCGTGGACCTATAACCATAGTCACTATGTAACCCACGGCCTACGCCTGCACTTAACTCTTCCCCAAAGAGCCAATTCCCTCTGAGACTGTATAGTCTCACTGTCTGCCCCCGATTGTGGGGAGGACTAATAGAAAAATGTTTTATTTTTATTTTCCTGTGAACACAACGTGTGATGTGAATGTCTTTCCCACACCAACATCCCAATCGAATATGCTGTAAGAGACTGTTGTAAAGCCGTATACAGGTTGTGAAAGGTAACGTAGGGATCCCTGTTGTTTTGATAGGAAGGAAATAAGTACAATGACATTGATCCCTCCGTTTTTGATCCTTTAGCCTTCTTTAGCCTCCCTCACAGTATTAGAAATTATATACACAGTGAAAGTTTTTATTTTGGTTATCAACTGAAAGACCAACACTAAAAACAAGTAAAGTTAAATGGATGTGACTTTGATTTGAATATATATTTTATGAATAAAAATAGTGTCAACAATGGCCTCTGTTTTTTTTTTTCATAGTCCGTACAGATTGCCTGAGGTCAGGACAGATGTTTAGCATTCTCAGCACTGGCATAGTGGGGAGGACTACCAAATGTTTGGTTTGAATCAACTATTTTGTTTACATGCTTTAGCCATATGTGCAGGTGTCAGCCCACTAAGCTCCAACCATGCTTTGAGGCCATCAGAGACTCAGGATTTAAAGCGTTTATATATACAGTCTATGATTTAAAGTATCATAAAGTATCTACTCTCTTGATCCTGTCAGAGAAATGTTGTCACTGCTTGTGAATTATTGTAACACACATCAAGTAGTAAGGTGTCCTCATATTTTACTATGCTATTAAGACACCTGTAAGTAATACATATTCATACTAAAATAAGAATAAAGGCCATTATTGGTGTTCACTAGTAATGTTGGGCAGGAGCAGAAAATGCTCTCCAGTACTCTAGATGGCGACAAAGTATTTGAACAATACTACATTCAAATCCGAAGGAGTCTTGACATGCTGCAGTCAAGATGTCAGCACCCTTGCGAAGAGTATGTTGTGCTCGGCTTAACTACACGAACAGGTGAATGTACTGGTTATTTTTGTGTTGGATCATGACATTGTTCTCGACATACTTGTTACGGTGATTATATTTGCTTACTACAGGAGGGGAAAATAAATTGTTAAGAGAACGACCTCCTGTAACCTGTATGTTGCGCAAACGTTTGCTGTCATCGCGGTTGTTACCTGTCAGTCTTGCTTTGTTTGGGAAAAGCTTTGACCATCTTCATCCTTCTTAAAGTCACTTTGTGGTCAAAATCAGCTCAGTGTTTTAACTGTGGTTGTATTAATATTTATTTTCCGTACTGAATTAGTGAAATTACAGTTATATTTTGATATTTCGAACGTTTTCTCCCAGCGATTGTTGTAGAGCTCGTGGGTTTGGGCTTCTAATTCTACTAATTGAAGATA
>JAGFZM010004374.1:0-11671 GCA_017657215.1 Limnothrissa miodon
AGTTCACCATTGAAGTACATTCATAAAAGCCGGGATTAGCTAACTGAAATAAAGAAACCGAATGTGTGTCTTGTGTGATTTCTGTATTTGATTGATTGTGTGTGTGTGTGTGTGCTGTACACAGAGGGAGCCCTGTTGAGATTATCTGGTGTAATAGTAATGATGTCTCATGGCCCACCCACACACTGCTACAAGAATAGGCCTATGCGTGTGAATATTCATCAAGACCATTCATATGCCAGTCACCTTGAGCTTTGTGTGTGCGTGTGTGTGTTTGCTTAACAGAGATGCTCCTTTCCTCTGTATTGTAATGTGACTGTGTGGTGGCCTGTGGCCACTGTGCTTTGGCATAATGAAAACAAAGCAATCCCGCATGTCTCGCTAACAGAAAACCCCTCATGTTAATCCCCCCAAACCCAAAGCACTGGATGTATGTGGGGCAATTATGCAAGACTTTAAGCCTGTCCTCCTTGCGAAAGGCAAAAGACGGGCCTGCTTGCTCGACTCTTGCGGGTTTTGCAAGGTTTGGATTTTAAATCTTCAAGGGCGCATTTACAATGGTCTGTTAATGGTGGGTAATTTAGAACAATGTACAATGTTGAAGCCTTGAGATTTTTATATATTTTTTTTACTTCCTGCCGAGAAAAGTGGTCTCAGTGTAGGAACTAAACCTACCAAAATAATATTGTTTGAAGAACTATCTCTCCCCTATTGTGTGTTATCTTTTGCGAAGATGGTGGGGGCACAGTCTCTTGCTAATTGGATGATGTTTGCATGCTGAGCTGAATGAAGTGTCTCTGTCTGTGGTGGAGAGGGTGAAACGGTCGTCAGTGCCGAGGATGAAACTCCGGGCTTGTTCCATACAAGCTGCCCACTCATCATCTGTGTGAGCTTGTGCCAGTGTTTTTAGGAACTGGCCCGAGGCACCATGCCGCTCGCTCACTGCTGTCATCAGACGTCTGATGTCTGTCAGTCTCCAGGCATCTCCCAGGCAACTTTAAAGCACTTTTTTTCAGTCTACTCGAGCCCTGACTGGCTTACAGCCTGCTTCCTTTGGAAATCACTGGCTGCTGATCCCGGTGGTTATTTACCTTTCTATTTCAAGCCAACGTGACAATTTCATAACACGCCAACACTTGTTAGTATGCCAACTAGCAAGGGTAGCATTTCCATCCATGACGACAGTAATACAAAATTAAAATTGGGAATCGCAGTCCTTTGAAGCTGTGTTATTTCCACCAGTCACGGTTTTCCTATTTTTTTGTGCATTTTGAAAGCAATGCCATAAAGAGTGGATTCTAGGGGATAGTTCATTCAGCATGTCATTAGTGCACACAAATGCTACACAAGAAGAACATTAGAACACTATGGCATAAAGAGAGATGCCTTAGCTCAAGTACACCAGACAGACAGTAGAGAACTTGCTGTACTGACAGCCAGATGCCATTGCTGGTGATTCTGCATTAGGCCTCAAACATGTCCAACCATCTGCTTGGTGTGCGTGCGCTATAAAAATGTTGCATGCCTACAGACTCAGTTACTGACCCTCTTAGTGACTCAGGCTTTCTCTCCCATACTCTCAATCACTCCTCTGGCTGTCAGTCAGATGAGACACCCTACACTTAGTTGTGGTTTCTCCAGCCTGCCACATACACACATACTCAGCCTCAGACAAGGCCAGGTTAATGCAGATTGATGTGGCATTTATGTTACCAGTGTGAATATCAAATTTTCAAGCATTGCTGTCCATGTTGACTGAAGTTAAGATCTCCTCCTCTAGTGCAAAAGAGGGTGAAATGTAAAGAGATTTGGGAGATCCTGCATTAGTCTCCTAACACACAAAAACTGCAGACCTATAGAGGAGGTAATAGATCTGTCTGTAGCATACAGTACATGATCTATTGCCATGTACTGTGAGAAGGTGGGGGGACATGTATTCCCTGAACAGCACTGGTGGCCTGACAACATTTGTGCATACGTAGAGTGCATGAATACATAGTGTAGTGTGTTAGGTTAGGCTACTAGCTCACCTTCTGGGTAAAGTCTGCAAGTAATCCTATTATCCTATCCTATTTTGTGTGTGTGTGTGTGTGTGTGTGTGTGTGTGTGTGTGTGTGTGTCCGCCCCAGCTGTGGCCCTTGTCTGTGTCTATATTTAGCTGCCTTGGCCCTGTGAACAACCGCTAGCCCTGTCAGTGCTCATGATGGTGGTGGCTGATGCTTGCTAATCTGTTATGTGAGGAGCCATCTCACAAAGATATATACTACCCCAGTCTGTGTTTCCCTGCAAAACATTGTTATGTTGGAAAATGCTGGCCAATTGCATGCTATAAGATGTGTATGTGAAAGATTTGTTATAAATTTTACTCATGAATGGGCTGCAACTAAATATATGTTGTTCTATATGCAGGTTGCTTTTTAAGAGTGTGTGTTAGTTATAGAACGACACATGATCTGCAGTGCAAGCACACACAGTGGCAGACTGGAGAATTCATTAGTGCCAGCCTTCCTCCCATAGAGGAGGAGACCGGATCATCCCTTCACACTGGTGTGTGTGTGTGTGTGTGTGTGTGTGTGTGTGTGTGTGTGTGTGTGTGTGTTTGAAATATTCCCTCATTTGTCTTTTACTCCTTCCTCTTCTTGATCACTCTCTCCATAAACTCTCCTGCTCTCGTCCGTCTCTCCCTCTACATTCTTTCCTCTGGGCTCTTTTGTTCCACATTCTTCTAACTTGTCTTTTCACCATAACTTTCTTCCTCTTCTCACCCATCACCCTCACTGTCCTCTTGGGTAAAGTTAATTTGGACACTGATCTACTGGTTTAGACCAGTGCAGGGAGTATTATATGTGCAGGTCAGGCTGTGTTCCAGTTTCACAACATCAGCCTTCCCTCTGAAATGCTTGACTGCTGCCTTCTGTTCCAAAACTCTTTTCTCAGTCAGACGGTTTTTTGAAACAAGTTTGTTCTACACGGTTGGTTAGGATGACTGCATCAAAGATCTAAGCAACTTTGAGGAAGTGTTAAGCGTGCCTCAAAACAATATCACTGACTGAGAAAGACTCAGTTAAGCAAAAAAAAGAAAAAAGAAAACATTGCTTATTATATAATCCCATCACTGTGGGAATGCACTGCTAAAATGGTCTCAAACAGACTGAAAAGAAGCATGCAAGATCATTGTAATTTCCTTTAGTTCTGTAATTTCCCACTACTTTTATATCTGTTAATGTCTCAATTTTCTTAATTGTGTATATTTTTACATGTAAAAAATTGTTCTGTGCCTAAAGTAAAGAAGCCTGTGACTTATGAGCAAAATCTCACCTGTAGTAAGTACAACAGTACCCATGTACTGTTAATGACGACAGCGCACACTGTTGACGGTCATTTGTTGACGGTCCCTTAGCCAGGCAGTAGCGCAAACTGAGCATTGCGGTAGTGATCCACTTGCACGCGATTCGGATTCCGCATCGCACTACCCCTATTCATTTCTATGAGAAGCAAATTTCGCTCCCGCATAGCATTCTGGGTATGCTGGGTACACTCAGGCTGGTGTTGCGGAGCATCAAAAAAGTTCAGCAATTCCCAACTTTATGCAAATGCAAGGAGCAAGTCGCAAGGCGACTATCCACTAACAGAGCAATACGCAGGGGAGGTCCATCATGGACGAAAAGTTGATAATAGCAGTCTCTTCTTTTCTGTGTCTATATATGTGTCATTTGGGGACAACCTAATGCGAATTGAAGCGTGGAGGAAAATAGCGGAGATTGTTGACGAGAAGGGTGGGGGTCATAAAGTTGACAGGTAGGCTAGTTGTCAATTTGTTCAGAGAGGGCTGTGTGGAGTAAATGTGCAGATTTTATCCAAATTTAAGATTTTACCAGGATTTATTCAAAATGTAACAAAAAAATGTCATTACAGACGTGACTTACCCTCCATAATCTTAAACCGGCACTAAGCAACATTCTGTTTTTCTCTCTCACAAGCTCCCTCTAAAGCCCGCTGTATTGCATTGTATTGCACTGCATTCTATTGGAGGCGGTCCGCGCTGCTGAACATTGCAAGTGCTGTATCTACCGCTATTGGCCACGGTGGCGCATTCTACACCGTTCGTTCGCCGTGTAGTGACTAATTTTAGCATCCTAAACCGTATGAAACGGATTAATTAAATTAAAAATGTACCCTACCCTACACGCTTGCTCCTACTTTGTCATTCTTGTACATTAAGGCCTAACACCAGGAGGAACCTTTTATTATTATTTTTAAGGATTATAAGTAAATGGAAAGGCTAGTGTGCTAGATTATCTAATTGGATCATTTTGTTTTACTGCATTTACAGTCACAGATTCTTCAACTAAAATTGTAATGTTTAGTCAAGGATAGAACGTTGCGGCTTTTAATGCAAAAAGGCAAAAGAGTTTTTGAGTTATGAAATGGTTTGCGAGTTATGAATAAGAAACTGCTAAAATCCACTTGAGGGGGCCTTCACCCTGTGCCTTCAACTTTTAAGGCACCTAAAAGAAATGTTGGAAGTCAGTTTAGTTCGGCGTTCAAAGTAGAAACTTGAAGTGTACTCACTTGAAGTTTTCAGTTGAAACTTGAAGTGTACTCACCCTTGCCCATTTTTTTTCCACCTTGCCTAGTCTGTAAAATATACAGTAACTGGCTAGCACCAGAAGCTCAATCCAATTAAAGCAAGAGTTGTGGCATTGTTTGATGTCGCCAGATTGAAGAATATGCTTCACAGTTTTTTAGTAAATTTCAAATGATTGGTTTGAAAGGTTATATGGGCAATTTGCAGGATAAATGATAGTAGAATATTGCGGTTGCAAGTTGGCATAAAAGACTATGGGGTGGTGGGGACAGGAGGTTGCATACTGTGTGTGAGTGATTCTGCCAGAACCAGGTACCTGTGATGAGTAGGGGTGTAATGGTTCACATGGATGTACTGTATTGAACCATTTCGGTTTGGCATGTTCGGTCCACTTGCGTACCGCTTCGGTTATATTTTATTATACATTTTTACTTTTTTTTTTTTTCATTAAATCTATTACTAGTGCAGCGTAAGCTTTCCATACGGAACTAAAGTCTCGGGTGAGTATCCGCACGGACGTCTGAGTGTCGGACACTTAAATAGGGGCTAAGCAATGTTCTGTTTTTTTCTCTCACAAGCTCCCTCTAAAGACCACTGTATTGCATTGTATTGCACTGCATTCTATTGGAGGCGGTCTGCGCTGCTGAACATTGCAAGTGCTGTATCTACCGCTATAGGCCACGGTGGCACATTCTACACCGTTCGTTCGCCGTGTAATGACTCATTTTAGCATCATAAACAGTATAAAACGTAGTAATTAAATGAAAAATGTTGCATAGTGGGCCTTTAAGGCAAATACATAATGCAAGCGAGAAGTCTGAGCTGGAAGACGCTCCTAGCTCATTACGTTCTCCTGTCTGAAAAACTTTGGCTTCCCTGTTAAAGTTACTAATGGACAACGGCAAGTGGATAAGCAAAATGTTTTGTTTACATTGTTCTGCAGAGATCGAGTGGGCTGCAGGAAACGTCTGAAAAAAGCGTTACCTCTGTATTCCAGCTACCTCTGTTGCTAGTAAGCGGGTCTTCTCCACTGCTGGAGATATTGTCACTGCAACCTGATCTATCTTTTCTGTGCAAAATGTGGACAAATTAATCTTTCTAGCCAAAAACTTTAAGCTTGAATAGTTTTGTCATATTCAGGCTGTTGCTATGTGTTCCAAGTTTACATTTGTTACTAGTTTATTTATAATTTTTATTATAAGAATTCATTTTTAAATTGTTACAATAGTTTTAAAAACTCAGTCTAATTTATTTGAAATTTCACCCAAATGGGTTGCTTTAATTTATTTATTTATATCTAACAAATTCTATTGTTTGTAGGCCTTTTTATTAAAAAAAAAAAAGCAAGCATTTTTTCATGTTTTTTTTTTTTTTTTGGTACTGAAAATTAACCAAACCGAGGACTTCAAGAAACCAAACCGAATTTACATTTTAGTGTACCGTTACACCCCTAGTGATGAGTCATGTTTTCAATCTGAGGGGAGGACCCTTTACTAGTGTCAGAGCTGTAGCTCTAGGACGGTGAGAATGAATGTGAATGTTCAATGACACTATGGGCACTGTAATGTATCTAGAGCAGTCTCTGACTGTACCTAAGGGAGAGGGAGAGGGAGGGAGAGAGAGGGAGAGAGAGAGGGAGAGGGAGAGAGAGAGGGAGAGAGAATGAGAGATACAGTGTGTGCATGAATATTACACCTTTATCCACCCTGTTTCTTCCTTCCTTGTCTTTTTCTCTTCCTCTCAATTTTTTAATCTCTTCCTCCCAGTCATTTCTACTTTCTGATGCCCCCCCCCCTTTCTCTCTTGTGTCAGACTGTGCCAACTCTCTATGCCAGTTTCCACCCATCATCCCAGTGTGACCCTACCAGGGATCTGGCATGAGCCAGGGAGAAGGGAACCTTATTGGTCCTTCTTGTCAGGGGTGTGTTTGTGTGTATTGAATCCTGTTGGTCCTGTGTGTTGTGTTGTGTGAGCCGAATGGTGTGGTGAGCTGACACGCTTCAAACACAGCCCTCTTGTACTTCTCATTTGTTCTGACTGCTTTGCCAGTTGAGGATGAGGCAGAATGATAGAATAAGATCATTGCAAGCAGAAAGGTAAAAAGGGATGAGAGGAAATCAAAATGGTAGAAAGGGAGTTGGAGAGGGATGGAAAAAGCTCTAGATGAGGCCATTTCACTGGAGATTGGATTAGCTGCAACTCGACCATGTGTTCCTGCAGATATCGCAGTCACTGCGGGATTGGGACTGGGTTTGTGAGTGGTGTGCTAGAAGTGATGTTATGAGGTATGTTGAACTCTTTGGTGGGTTTTGACATGTTGTCTGTGGAGGTGAGTTTGATATTTCATTGATTGAGAGGCGAAGAAAAACCCATTCAAAGTGTTTTGCCATCAAAATCAAATCAATAAATAAATGAATAGCATGTGCTTACATACTCACATCCTTGTGCGCGCGCACACACACACGCTTCTGTTCTCTTGCAAAAAAAAAATCGCCTCTTTTCTAGATTCACGTGATGGCGTTGATGAATATTCATCTCTGTTGCGCTGATCACAGAGTTTTAGTCACTATCTATTTGCTATCTGGTGAATCAATGCGGTTTTGATGTTCTAATGCCCTGTGATGAACTGTGACAAAATGAGTTTGAACGTAGGCTACAGCAGCCTAGACGTAGTCTACATTATATGTCATACCTCAATTCCACAGCCAGCTTGCTTGGTGCTTAGATTCACAAACTCTTAAATAAATGGCAAACTGTCAAACCTTTATAGAATGACAGAATTATGAATTTTTGTACATTGCCTAAAACCTGTATGACGACAGTGTGCTGTGAGGTGTGAAAGTTAAATTTATAAATTAGGCCACATTTAGTTTTTCCTAAACACATGAGTAAATGTCTTTAACTGTAAATGTGCTAATTTACATTTAGAAATTTTTATTATTTTTTTATTTTTTTTGCTCGCTCACTCCATATTTTTCCTGAAAAAAATCTGAGAACCAACTAATTTTATTGGTGTGGCCTAATCATCACATAAAAAAAACTTTAATAGTCAATGCAGGACATTTGTCTGTGAATTTACAAGCAGGTAACAGAAAGTTTTGTCCTTGCTTGCATGGATTTATTTGGTTTAGTCTATGCACTTGGGGATATGAAATTGTATAATGACTATATAACAGACAAAATATGAATAATATTTAGATAGAGATTAAATCGGTCAGGCTACAGGTCATTATCAAATGTTATTAGGTGATGGTCATGTTGTACAAAATGATGGATTAAATAAAAAAATATCCACATCGAGTCCATGATCAGGAACTCGAATATACTTTATACACTTTACGGTTACATTATGCTTTATTCACAATATTCACATTGTGTTGCTAGATGGTATGGTCCGGAGTTACAAGTTACAAAATTATCCAAGTTATTCTGTGTGTGACAAATGCTGTCGCCCACAAATGCTGTTGCCCACAAATGCTGTCGCCCATGCTATCCATTCAGTAATGTTGGTATCAGCTGTAATGGTGAACGGTAAACATTGTGCTTTTATGCTTCTTTTCATTGGCTTTCGGCATGCTTTCAATAGATATTAATATTCATTTAAGGCGTTTCGCTGAATATGTATAAGCAATTATAGGTGTGGTTTGAAGTACTCACAGGTGCTGCAACTTTAGAAGAGGGTGTGATTTTATAAAGGGAAAACGGCATGGAATGTGCATGCGCACAGTTTTATAAACACATCGTGCACATCGTGAGTTTCGTGCACACGCCATCTTCTGGCGTAAACCCTGCGCAAAGTTTTATAAATGGTTTAATATATGGTCAGTCTTCTGTAATCCTGTTGATGTGCAATGGCTTTAAATCTCCCATATGTTGTTAAATGGAATATTGGAGATGGCTCCTGCGTCTGACCTTATCGCTCAGTGCCGGGAACGCCAGAGATTATGGTCCAATCAAAGCCAATGTCAAAGGATGACTTTGCCAGAGGCCACCTAGGGCGTGTATCAACAGACGTGGGTAGTATTCTAAGTGGAATGGATGATGAGGGACCATTCCCTCAGTGATTAAATGTGATGTGTTGAGTCGAAGAGCAGCGCAGTGACGGTGGGCTGTGTCCAGTGCCAAGCCATTTGGTAGCGTCTCTGATGTGGATGAGAAGGAGTGCGAAAGGAGAAGACAAACATTTATGAAGAGCACCGTATTAAGCAGGGGTATGAAATTGAAGTGATGTGGCTGTTTGGGTTGTGGTGAAGCTGCAATGTGTTATGTGTGAATATTTAAAAGTGCATTGATGCAGCCTTGTTATTTATTCCAATGGGTTTTCTCTGTCGTTTCTCTGCCTCTTTTTTTCTGGTCTATTCATATCAATTTTCACCTTGTCCCTCTCTCTTGTTTGCCCCTCCTCCCGTTAGCTTTCACATTCCATCATGCTGTTGGGGCTGAGCTTATAGGAATGTATCACTTTGTCTCTGTCCATCAACTTAGGTGGTGAAATTGAGCTGAGCTTTCTGTAAAGAAAGGGAGCAGGAGGGAGGGCGTGTGTATGTGTGAGGGGGGAAAAAAGAGTGTCTGAATGTAAGTAGAGAGAGAGAGAGAGAGAGGGAGAGAAATAAGTACCAAAAGGGAACAGTATAAGTGATGGTGTCAGGGATAAAATAAGGGGAATGAAAGGGTACTGAAAAAAGAGAAGGGGGCCATAAGGGCCTTAAAAGAATGAAAGAAGAAAGGAACAGGTGTTGTGAGAGGGAGGAGAGCGAGAGAATGAGGGATGACTATTGGGTGGATGGGAGTCTGAGAGAGTGGTGCTGGCAGAACTTTCTGTGTTAGAAATGTTAGATGTACGTGAGAGAGTTGGAAATCTGGCGCCTGTCTCATGACTAAATCTCAGGTGACTGTCTCCTGCTATAACTGCAAGCCCAGAGGCCTGTTAGGAGACACACATTCAATACTGCACATCCATTCTCAGGAACATTTACAATTTTGTACTCATATACACACACACACACACACACACTCAGAGGAAGGGTGTGTTGTCTTCCTTGTGCCATCCTTCATTAAGCCAAGTGGGTCACTGCAAAACCAGGACACACCCAGAGATGACAAGAAAGGAAGAAGAGAGACGTCCACACTACGAGCAAAAACGGGTTTGGGAAATGGCAAAGAGGGAAAAGAAAAGACAAAAAAGCCAATGCAATAAAGAAGTGAAGAATTTAAGATTAGGACTATGCACAAAAAAGGTAGCAGAGGAATCAGGATGTGGAAAATAGCAGTCAGTAAATTTGAGGATGAGAAAGAAGGAACGTGAGAGAGAATCAGTCGGAGGGAAAGAAAAGGAGAGAGACCCTGACAAGGCAAAAAGCCAGCAATGAAGAAAGAAAGCAACAGGAGAAGGATTAAACATAAGACTGTGTATGAAAGAAATGATTAAAAAAAGTCCTACAGTAGTGTTTGAAGGCCCCCAGCCCCTCCAGCTTGGCTTTGAGGGCCACTGAAGCCTGACTGCCCCCACTTAGAGGGCCACAGTGGGAGCCCGATAGCGTCGGCCAACTGCTCCCCGGATCGCTGTCTGCTTGAGGGGCCGCTCCCACGGCGAGCAAACAAACACAGGGCCCAGCTATTCGCCACTGTCTCACTATATCCCTTTCTCTTTTCAGCCAGACACTAGCTCACAGGCAAACAAAAGAGACTGATATGAAATGATTGAGTGAATAAGATTAGGAAGAAAAGGAAAAAGGTTGTAGGAGGGACATTGGAAAAATCTGTGCAGTGAAGTGGCATTGTTTTTTGCTTGTGAGCAAATTAGGGCATGTGGTAACTCCATCCCAGGGACTACATTACGGATCTTTTGTGGTTCACAGAAACTTTACAACAGAGAACTCCATTTTGGCTCCATGCCCTGCAGTTGCCATCTGAGGCCTTCTGTTATGGCTCTCCTCTACTCAAGGGACCCCTGTCGTTGTCATAATATTGTTAACAACTTGGGAATTATTATAGTTATGAGTATAGTTTGGTTGGAGTTTGGTTGCCTTTTGGGGCAATGCCTTATTGCCCAGTGTCTGTGTGAGCGATCCCTCCAGCCTAACTGAAATGATGTTGGTGGAGACGCCATGTTGGCTCCACACTTCCCATCATATCTCACCCCCATGCCCACTCACCAGAAAGCACAGAACATGGCGTCTCTGTGTGCCCTTCATTTGTTCTGCACGGTAAGCACGGTTGACCATGGTTGTGTGCTGCTTTCTGCCCTGTGTGTGTGTGTGTGTGTGTGTGTGTGTGTGTGTGTGTGTCTCTTTACTGCACTGATGTCTCTTTTTTTTGACCTGGGTAGAGGGACTGTTCCACAGGGGGGTGAGTAAGAGGGCAAGAAAGATTGGAGGGGAGGGAAAGGGATAAAAATGGATGGATGGATGGAGAGGAGCAGCTGCTGAGCAGCTGCTCAATCTTTTTAGCAGATTCAGAGAGTAACAGAACAGCCAAGTGGCTGCTGCATTTTTAAAGGACCTAGGTAATGGCATGTAACACACACACGCACACACACACACACACACACAAGAATAATGAGATGAGCAGAGCAAAGTACTCCAACCCAAGTGGGAGATCAGAGTTGCCTCTGTTCCTTGTAAGACCCACCTGTGTCATCGAGGTGCGACTGGAGTGGCTTACACCATTCAGGTTATTTATGACTTTCAACTAACTGCAGGTGTTATACACTTCCCTTGCATGTATCTGCCTGCCTGTCTGTCTGAGTCCTTCTGGAACTCCCTGGAATAGGGAACTGCCTGTGACTGGGGCAGCAGCAAAGAAGCAGTCTCCCTAGGTGCACACTGATGGAGGGTAGGATGTCTTGTCCAGGCTGGGTCTCAAGTGTGTGTGTGTGTGTGTGGAGTGTTTATGTCTTGTGTGTCTCTATGGGACTGAGAGAGACAGAGAGAATGAGATTGTATTTCAGGTTAGTTCCCTTGGGCATTTTTGAATTGTGTGTGTCCAAGCCACGTGTGTGTGTGTGTGTGTTTGTGTGTGTGTGTGGCAACTGGATAACCTTATTTTCCAACCACGTTTATTTCAGCCTCTTCAAATTTAAAT
>JAGFZM010004375.1:0-22968 GCA_017657215.1 Limnothrissa miodon
CTGAGCCCCTGTTTCAGAGCTACGGGGTTTCCCCAACAGGAAGAGGGGCGTGGTCAAGCAGCAGGGTATGCCCTGCCTACAAACTTGCATAACCTCACCTCTGCCACATGAGGGAGCAATGCTCAGAAGGTTGAGGAGTCTTTTCAATACCCGTTAATTATCTCAAATGATTAATAGATTGATGACACATAACTTTGCACGTAAACAAATGAGGCATTAAGGCACTTCAACTGTTGGATTTGTTGGACAGAGCCTTGATGAGGCCTGAGCCATCACATAAGCCTGTTGGCTATCAGCAGTGTCAGTGCACACCTCTCACAAACAATATTTACCCAGGGAGGGGAAAGCACGCTCCTCCCAGAGTTTATCTGACATGAGGTGAACCATGCGAGAAAGCCACACAGAGGAGATGGGAGCATGACTGTACACACTATACATACTACACACTCACACACAGACGCATGTTGTCATTCCACTAGGATGCAGAACTTGAGGGTGCTGATCATATTGGTTATGGAGCGAAGGTGTGCTCATTAGGGCTGTTTGGGGAGATCTCATCTGGAGGTCCAGAGGGGACAGGATGGCTTCCATTGGACAGATCATCTTCTGGAGGTACAGCAAGACCTG
Source organism: Limnothrissa miodon (assembly GCA_017657215.1). NCBI lineage: Eukaryota > Metazoa > Chordata > Actinopteri > Clupeiformes > Clupeidae > Limnothrissa > Limnothrissa miodon. Next base: position 628 of record JAGFZM010004375.1, read on the forward strand.
CTTAAGGGCAAATCTAGCTGGTTTGTGCTGCTATGCACTCAGATGTGCTAAACTTGAGAGTGTTTATTATGAAATTCTAAATTTACAATTTAAAACTGTAGAGTTTCTACTTCTAAAGTGTAAGACTAAAGCAGCTTTCTGTGGCAGAAATACTTGTGTAAATTGTTTGTGAAGATTCTCATTCATCTAGGTTATGACTAAATGCAAATTGTTATAACACAATATTTGATTTGTATCTTCAGAGTGTTTTTTTATTGGTTTGTTTCTTTTGTGCCACAGCATGATTGTCCTGATATTTGTGGCGGGTGGATTAATTATTGTTCTGTTGGCCATAGCATTTGGAGGTGAGTAAGCAAACTTTATGATTCTAGGGCTGTTGTACAGTATGTAGATTCAGACATCCCGTGTCTCACGGACCTTCCCAGAGTTGTCCCTATAGCCCAGATGGCCAAAAGTGATAGAAAATCTTTTGTAAGTCACACACATTTGACTTGTGGACTGGAAAATGGTGGGCACAAGTAGCAGAGGCAGCAGAAGTGAGTGGGGGTGAGTGGCAGTACACCTGTCTCTCTCATCATCATTTCATCATTGAAATGAAACCTTCTAAAAGCATGAATGGAAAAAAACATTTCAACCTCAAGTAAAGTGTACATTATGTGTTTATTATGGGTCTGTGTACAACACAATATTTTTCTTGTGCTTGAATTGTGGTAGAAATATACTCTGCACTATATTTCCACTGTTTGTTAACACCTACTGTAACCCCTCTGCTCTCCAGCCACCACTGCTCTGGGTTAGTGTGTGCTTCACCACACTGCGTACTGTGTCTAGTCTACTAATTCATGGCTGGGTTAAAGCAGAGACCATATTTTCCTCACAAAATTAATAAATTATTAAATATTAGACTTCTTATTTATAGACACTAAAAAGAACTTAAACTCTTTGTATCCAGCAGGGGGTCAGGGCTTTCTAAGAACCACTAACCGCTCCCCAGTTGGGAACCTGGGACAGGATGTGGTTTTGGACTGCAGCTTTAGCCCCAAGCAAGGCAGCAGTAGCAAGTCTGGCGATGTGTCTGTCACCTGGAAGAAAACAGGTCTGACTGGAGTAGTGTATGATTACCATAACCAGGCTCCAGACCTGGCGAACCAGAACCCTGCGTTCAAGGACAGAGCCCAAGTCTTCCAAAGTCTTGTGGCCAGTGGGAATGCCTCTATTCTTCTGCAAAGGGTGAGAGAACAGGACCAGGGCATGTACCAGTGCAGCGTGAGTGCACCTAGTGGCCAGGGGTCTCTCAACATTCACCTTTGGGTGGCAGGTATGCATCAACAAACATATAAATTTGAGACAGTCGATTAACGGCTTTAAACGATCTTAGGTCACCAGTAAAATCATTGTTTAAACTATCTCAGGTGCAAACAATAAGTGCAAACACCTGGGGTAAATGCAGTGCACAGTGCAGAGTGAGGTTATTGGTAGCAGATCACATGTTGTCCCCAGGCCAACAAATCATGGCCATCAGCTATAATTAAGGTTTTATCGACTTAAAAGTGACTTAAAGGAGAAGTCCGGTGTGGTTTGGACCTGGGCTGTACTGGAATGCGCAAAGTTTGTACACTGCTTATTTCAAAGTTTATTTCAAAGCTGTTTCCCTGTCGTATTTGTTCGTCGGAACTCAGCAGTAGACTTATCTAGGCTTAATTTCAAGATGGCGGCGAACTTAATATTCCATGAAAGTACAGTCTGTATAAACTGTCTTTTTAATAAAGTACCGGTGTACTTTCAAAGTTATCATTGTCTCGTTTTAAATGTCAGGGCCCTCAGAAGTCTACCAATAAAGTGTGGAGTTACTTTGAACCTTTTTAATGGTGTAAAAATAGCGATTTAGCTACATAGGCACAGTCATGCCCCTATAGCTAGCAGTGTAAGGCTAATGAAAGCTTCGGCTAAAAACAGTTTACTGCGGAATGCGGGGGGTGAACGGAGGTGGGAATTTGATATATGTTTGTACTCGGTAACATCTTCCAGTACATCCCAGGTCCAAACCACACCGGACTTCTCCTTTAAATCTGTATAGCATCAGAATGAATGTGTATGCTGCCCTGGAAAATTATATGTTTATACCATTTATATAAACTGTAACATTGGTGCAATGTTTCATTAGTGATGTGCTACCTAAATGCACAACCTAAAGAAAGCTGTTACAAATTATTCAGATTATGATATCTGATACAGATGTCATGTTTCTAACTGGTAAATAACTTCATATTCCTTGAGTTGTTCATAACTGAACAACACATACCAGTCACCATAAACACTGTAAGCTAGGATGCATGCTGGCAAACATAGATGTTATCTCTGTGAGTAATGTTTGTGTGGATTTAGTTTTTCTTAGCAAACATAAGTCTCATTTCAACTGTCATATCTATACAGCCAGCAACGGTAGTACAGTACTCGGCTGTAACAGTAGAACTTCTGTATATTTAGATGTGACCCCCTTATATTTATATGTATATTTAGATGTGCACCTTTAACTAAAATTTACAAAACCAAGTGCATGACATTCCAAAATCAACACTTTTCTGTGTTGCAATTTACCAAAACGAGAAATGGGCTTAAAGGGACTTTCTCATCTCTCTCTTATGTTGCAATCCCAGTGACACATATTTTTTCAGTAGACACCTTTCACTTTCAGTGACTTCAGTAACAAGTCTAGCAAAAATATTACGGAGGTTACCAAATGTCAAAGTGTCAGTTCAGGCAACTGGACTTGTTTTTGGAGCTCAAATATTATTAATTTTTTTTTATCCAGATAGAATAGTGAAATGTCTGCTAAAATTAATTGAATAGGACACAGTAACTTTCCAATGCTTAATTCAGTTACCTTTAGCTGACAGTTTGTTATTTGGTCTATGCTGTATCAAATGTTCTGGTTCCTTATAAACAGCGTTCTCTGACCACAAACAGGACTATGGATTGATTCATATCATAAAATATAATTATTATGAGAAAAACATAATAGTCTGCATACTTTAATGGATATCTGAATAATGTTTAGGAGTTTTTGATATAACATGATCACTAGTTTCTTCACACTCTGTTCTGATTCAAAAGTAAGTCATAGGGCTGGGCGATTCATCGAAAAATAATTGTAACTGACATTCAGAACCTAAAATCGATCAGATTTTCCAGGTCAATTATTTCAATATGGTCCGTTTAAAAACACTACTGCGTGTGCAGTCACGTGACCCCACTCCATTACTGATTCCTCCTACATGTTGTTGATGGAGAGCTTAAACACAGACAACTGAGCAACAAATGCAGCTTGTACCAAAGAAAACATTGATGTTCAATAAATAATCATAGATATAGTGTAGTATATTATTTTAAAATCAAGTAATCACTTTACTGTACAAAACTTGTCAATGAACTATGAGGGATAAAATAAATAAATAAAAAAATAAAAATAAATAAAATAATCGCATTCATCGTAATTGAGTTAAAATGTTACATTTTTCAAGATTTTGATTTTAGGCCAAATCACCCATCACTAACAAGTCATTTAGAATACTTAATCCTAAAACTCCTAAACATAGCTCATTTAACCAATTCATCCAATGTCTTTTTAACTAGGAAGATTAAATTCCCCATTACTCGTCTGTTTTTCCAGCATATTCCGCTCCTACATTCCAAAGGATAGGAGCTAACTTGACTGCCGAGGCCCTGAGATGGTTCCCAAAACCCAATGTGACTTGGGCAGACCATGATGGCCACAGCCTGAATGGCAGAACTCAGTTTTCCAACAATTCTGTCGGAATCTTCCGCGTGGAGAGCACCTTAATGGAACCGGCCCTCAGGGACGACACCTACACCCTCGTTATCAGGAACAGCCTCGTCAGCACCATCTCGGTGGCAACACTGACAGGTATATAAATAAATGCAAGTTACACAACTATAGCCCACAGACAAACACACACACACACACACACACACTCCAGAATCCCATATGTGGAACACTGTCACAGTTAAGTAATTGGCATAACTTACTGCATAAGTTCCACTGGCAAAACAGTGTGATTAGATGTTAGCTGAGTGGGAGATTAAAAAAACAGTATTGAGTACAGAAGCCTAAAGGTAATTTGCAGGTTGAGCACCTCGAATAAAGTAGGCCTAGGTCAAATATGTTACGTTATGAACATACTGTAGGGTTCATTTTTCAACTCTGCAATGCTCTTTGAGAACTGTGTCTCTTTTGAAATTTCAGGAGATTCTGGTGTCTTAGTGAAGACAGACTTCACATTCAACACTGCATCATCCAGGTTCCTGTCCTTGACCTCTGTGACAATGTTACTTTTTTTCTTCTTCTTGGTCCCATAAGATGACCAGAAACTAGGCCTGCCTTTAAGACCATTAGCAACACCTGTATGTGCTCCAAGACTGTTCTAATACATGCCATATGTTGATATTTGGACTTAAATTTCTTGTCAGTTGTTTCTCTGCCCTCCCACAATTTGACTAAAAACAACACATAGTTTAATGCTTTGTTTATCTGATCATTTATTATATTAACATTGACATTTAAATGGTGATGTCAGGCCTACATTTATAGCGTTCATGCCGTTCATATTATCATAGCAGCACTGAAAGGCCTACAACATGAAAAATAAAAGTGTCTGATCCGCTACAGATGTTCCGTTGGTGTTAATGGTGTCTGAGGGGAGAGAGCGCTGAGTCTTTCTTACCAGTAGATGGGGCTGTACAGTTTACTGTTCATTACAACTCGATGGGCCTCTCATTCGATGGCAGCCCAAGCCAAAGATGGTAGAAAATCGGTGCAAGACATGATCATGATATGCCTCCATGCACATTGCTCAGAAAAAATATAGCTATTAAATATTCTGTAAAATTCTAGGATTCTGCCATTGACTTTGATGTATAAAAGTGTGCCTTTCTACTGTTTAAAGGGGGTTAGTGACCTCCTTCCTCTCCCCTGTGCAATCGTGGTTCCAGGAGGTAGCTCATGGAATATCTTGCTCCGCCTTTCTATCTTTGCACAAGCCACGCCTGACTCCACACGGTGATTGGACTACTGTGACCCAAGCCACCTAGTGTCAAATATCAGCTGAAGGGAAAAGTGGAGAATGAAGTTTGAAAAAAGTTTATGGCAGTGGGGGTTGATGTCTTCATTGCTCTGCTAAACAAAAATATTTCCGTTTTGAAGAAAAGGCGAACTCACGGCACACTTTCGAACATGTCGGTTTCCAGTGAGAATTCGGTTAAAGATATTGAAACTAATACAAACCTGAAAGATAACGGGAATTCAACCAGACTAAAGTTACGAGAGAATGGGGAAAGTATAAATTCGAGAGCTGTCTGTCGTGTTTGCAAGAGGTTATACCGCGAGCCAAAGATTTTGCCATGTTTGCATTCGTTTTGTGCCGATTGCATTCGGCAACTGGAGCCATTCTCCGTGTCTGGAAGTAGTAGTAACGTTACAGGCAAAGGCCTTTTACCTGAAAATGAGTTTATTCGAGAACACGTCTCCTTTACCGTCTTGTGTCCGGTATGTGACTCCGAGGTGGATCTGCCGACCTCCGGGGCAGATGGATTGACCACAGACCATCTCGCTCTGGACGAGGTGTTCATGGAGACTCTTTTAAATGAAAACTGTGTTTTGTGCGACCTCTGCAGCGAGGGAGACGCCGGGAAACGCTGCGAGGTGTGTTGTGTCAACCTCTGCGAGTTCTGCAGTCAAGCACATAGGTGAGCGGTTCACAGACGCCTTTCTTCAGCACAAGCTATTTTTCATTCAACACGCTAAGTGTAACAAATCGAAGTATCCTGTATTTAGGACTTTAGGATAATTACTGCAGTCATCTGTGGTCTGTCTGTCCACGCTTCCCCCACCGCACTCACAAACAAAACACAGTCCCTTAACATTACTTAGGCCTACTGTTTAGCCAGGGCTGTGTCTCATGTCACTGTCTTATGTACATTGGACCCACAGAGAGTAAAATATTAAATTCCACTAGCTCTATAGACCATCTCATTTGAACCATACCAACATTTAGGGATGCAAGAAAAACTTTGACTTCACGGGTAGTTATAGCTCCAAGTAACGCTCACCTTGATTTTTACTGCTGGCCTATATTCTTTTGAACTGTGGTACTGTGGGTTTTTTTTTAGATTATCAGTCAGTTTGCCTGTTGCATGACTCGCATACCTTTTGCTCTTTGTTTGTTATTCTATCTGTCTCCCCCTGTAGGAGACAGAAGAGGACATCATCTCATTCCATTCAGAGTCTGGAGGAGCTGAAGACCCAAGGTCGTGTATCACGGCCAGTTCTGTGCAGCTTGCACCCAGGCCAGGAGCTGCGTCTCTTTTGTGAGCCTTGCGATGCACCTGTGTGTCTGGAGTGCGCTGCTACTTTCCACCGCGAGCACCACTGCAGTCCAGCACGTGACGTGGTCCACCAGCACGGTGACCGTCTCCGTGAGCTGGTGGCCGGCAGCCTGCGCCCGCGCCTCGCCCACCTGGAACAGTCGTTGCGACGCGTGGAGCTCTCACAGGAGAACCTGGGCGTGCGTGCAGAGGCGCTGGCTGCTGAGGTGCGGGCGTACGCCCGTGGCTATGCCACTGCGGTGGAGACGCACTGCCGTGGGCTCCTGCGCCGACTGGAGGAGCTGCGCTCTCAGCGCCGCAACCAGCTCCACTTGCAGGGGGCACAGCTGAAGCAGGCCATGGCGGACGTGTGCAGCGCGGCCGATTTTGCAGAGCGGCTGCTCACGTCCGGCACCAACGCTGAGATCCTGGCCACAAAGGGCGTCACGCTGCGACGGCTCACACAGGTGTTAGAGACTGGCTACAACCCCAGCCCCTCCGCTGTCGCACCAGACGATGGGAGCAGTATCTGCTTCCTGCCGTTTGAGTGCGCTGGGAAAGTGGAAGGCTACCCAGTGGTGGGGGTTATCCATGCCAAGACGGTGGACCCCAGCAAATGCACCATAGAAGGGGAAGGTGAGGGTCATTGGTGCAGTTCACTGAAATCTCATAAGCTAAACTTTCTAAATTTTGTGAAAGTCAACTGTGAATGTGGTTGTATCTAAGCTCAGTTGAAATGTACACTTAACTTTAATCTCTTCATAATCCAATTTATCCTACAGGTCACACCTATTGTTCCATTCCAGTATGCATTGTCACATCATTGCCACCTCAAATGTACATTATTTTCTATACTACACTACACTATACTAGATATACTAATTTTCCTCACAAACACTGGACCACAGGAGGGTAGCCTGTCCAGAGTATAATACTTGAGCCTGTTTCTTTTGTGTATGTAATGACCCATATGTCTCTCTGTGTCCTGAACTTACATCCCAGTACTTTCAAAGCGGATCTTGGTCTTGGGCCGACATGAATAGATTAGATTCTGGGCTCAGCAGACTGTGGTATGAATGCCGGCACTTGCAGTGGATTTCTGGCCCTGTTCCAGAATCTGTTTCCCACAGTGGGACTTGCGGTAACCCGGGAATCAGGATATGTAAAAGATCATAATACAAGAGAGCACTTCTGTGCACACACACACACTTACAATTGATCTGAATGCCCACAAACACACACACCAATTTTCTCAGAGTACTTACAAACACACATGCTCCCCCACAAGCGTGAACACAAGAGCCTTGTGGCCATAAAATGTCAGGGTAACTAATAGGTGACATTCCATGTCTCCATGGAGATGTTTGAAGTAGTGGCGCGGGTGCTTGTCAGGGCGCAGGAATGCGGGGCAGTTCCGGCCGCCAGGGCTGCCGGAGGGGTCGTTTCATTTCTGCTGCCCTGTAGGGGCATGCCCAGAGGAAGCCCTCTAGCTGCCTATCTGTCTTCTGTTGCACTCTGTGTCTGTTCGTTTTATTATCTCTCACTCTCTCTGTTTGTGTCTGTCTGTGTTTCTTCTGCCTGTGTCTTTCCTCTCTTGTGCATAATGGTCTGTGACTGCCTGGTCTGACTCTGGTCTAAGCAGAGAGCACATAATAAAACAATGAAGGGTCAAGAAGAGTTGTAGTACTTGTGTAACCTTGTGTAAAACTTGTGCAAACATTGAAAGTGTACATTTGTACTGCTGGGTGAGTGTTTTTTTTCTTCTTCTCATATTTGTTTGTTTTGTGTGTGTGATACTCAGGTGTGCACACATAGTGTTAGAGAGGTTGAGAATGTACTGTGTGTTTGTCTCATCCTTGTTTGTTTTGTGTGTGATACTTTTATGTATTGGTTTGTGTGTGTGTGTATGTGCGCACACACGTTTGTGGGTTCTTGTTGCTGTTTTATCTCAGAGTGTCTCTAAAGTCTGTGTGTGTGTGTGTGTGAGAGAGAGAGAGAGAGAGAGGTTGAGAATGTATTATGTCTCTGTGTGTGTTTGCTATCATATGTTATGTTTTCTGCCTGACCTGTTTCTAAGGGCATTTTGTGATATCTGGCTTTAATGCAGATTAGTAGTCTAAGGAAGGGTGTGGGGTGTCATATCTTTCTGACAGCACCTGAGCACAAGGCCCAAACCCATAGCTGCCTCTAAGCTACGATGTCAACAGCACTTGGACTTTATCTGCCCATGGGATTTAGCCAGAAAGTTATGTTGGATAACAGCATCTTAAAGGCTTATGTGTGTGTGTATGTGTGTGTGTGTGTGTGAAGAGATAAACCTCTAGCTATCAGTGACACATCAGCAACAGTTTGGTGCTCTAAGCATAAGTGTTAAAAGAGGTGCCAATGGCGCTGTGCCCACAAGAACCACAGGCCTTGGATTTAAATGGGCATTTCCTGGGTGCTCTTACTGCTAAAGAGATGAACAGCTCGGGCAGCTAGGAAGTGAGCAAAAAAAAACAAACAAGCCTGTTTGTCACACAGCGAGCCACAGGATCCAGACAGAAATGGGCTATTATGTGTTTCCCTTCTAATGGGATGGGCCAGGGAGGTTGGGTGCTGCAATCAGTAGCGATTTTGGGTCCCGTTGAGGTTCATCGTTTCTATTACCTATTCCACCCGAGTCATTTGGCCCCATTAGCTGTCGGAGTGGCTGCTGAGCTGTGCAGAATTCTCATGGAGGGCTCGCACCTCTCATAGAAGACTGACTGAGAGAAACTGCACAAGTCAGCATACAGGTGAAGAAGGGTGTGTGTGTGTGTATGTGTGTGTAACTTGAGAGAGAAGCTGATCTGGGACCTGCCTAACCTTTGACCTCTAACCCTTTGAATGCAGGTGTGCAGCTGGGCCGAGAGGGCCAGAAGTCTGAGATCACACTTGTGTGCCGCGATGTGTCCAGTGAACAGATGGGCAAAGGAGGGGATGCTGTGCTGGTCAGCATCGTGCACAAGGAGAGGAAGGACTGGTGAGCTTGACTGCACGCACATCAACACCAAATGCTGCAGAAGAAAAGATTATTTTCCAACACCCTTGACCAAAAGTGTTGGTTTTAATGGACCTTTAAATGGACCTTTTTTTATCAATTGATTGATTAAATTGATTTAAATTGAGACTTTACAGTGTTTTGTTTTCCATACCATAACTGCTAACTAAGTAGCTGTATAGCTAAAATTGGTCTGAAGTCTTTCAATTTTTTTCAATTTAAGAAATTGATTTTGTAAATGGGGGCGGGGTGGGGGGGGGTCATAGTTCTTCCTGCATATGTCATCCTGTCTTTGTTCCAGCTCCATGTCTTGTGTCATCACTGTCCTGTGTGTGGGAGTCCAGGTGGGCCAATGATGCTGTTTTAAAACCTCTCTGTTGAATGTAGCACTGTGGAGGCGTCTGTCGTGGACAACAGCAATGGCTCCTACAGCATCTCCTACACCCCTGTGGTGCCTGGACCATACTCTGTATGGGTGTGTGTTAAGGCCCAGCATGTGAAGGTAACCCAGTGTTGAGAGGTTTGTCTACACTACTGGAGGTTGGTTAGAGTGGGATCAATTATTATATAAACATAATTGCTGTAGTATGTCATTGTGCCAGTTGAAACAATTGGCAGTTAGCAGTGTGTATGTCTGTTTGGATATTGCCGTGCTGGTATTTTTACTAATCAAATTGTTGATAAAGAGTTTTCCCCTGTGGTTCAATCCAACCTGTCGATTGTGTCAATTCTTTAGTGCCTTTATACCTTTGTCTCCAATTCGGCCAACACACTTGTTACTGAGGTAACTAGGTCTGTTGAGTGTGGCTTTTCTTCCCTGATCACTGACTGGATCACCTTGACTGTGCAAAGACTGGCAGAGTAGTGCCAAGATAAGTCACTCTTGGCTGGGGAGTGCCGAGTCCTTTAGCCTGCTGCACCATACCTCACAGTCTTCTCTGCAATCACCAAGGTGCAGAAAGATCGATGGCGCTGTGCTGAACACTAGCATCTAAGCACAAAAAAAACACACATCCCGACAGCCTGGCCCAAGGTTCTCTGTCTGATCCCAAATCAGTCGTAAAGAGAGTGCTGTCGGAGTGAGTGACTGGCGGCGGCCCGCTGAGAGAGAGCCGGCCGTCAGGCTTGAGGACAGGGGCAATTAAGGATGCCAACGTTAATGATGACCCTGCCTGGCTCGTTGCCGGTTGAGCCCCAGAGGAAATGACATGGCAATTAGCGCCTCCATTAAGTCAGTGGGACATTACTGATGACGCTCGTCAGCGCCCGCGCCCCCACTGGCATTCGATCTGTAACACACTAACTGGTCCTCAGGCTCTTTAATGCCAATTGATGAATGTGACTGGATGACCCTTTGTTGTCATTTTATGATGTTTGTGTTTGTTGTTGTTGTTGCGGTGTCGCCTGTCTCAGGGTTCTCCATTTGTGCTGACCGTAAAGAGAAAGTTCCGGCGCCACCGTGGCACATTTCACTGCTGCTCGTTCTGCTCCAGTGGTGGCGCTAAAGAGGCTCGATGTGCCTGTCCAGGAACCATGCCAGGTATTGCGTCTGTTTACACGCTTTTGGAGCTCTCTTCTTGATGTACCACATACCATAACATGCACACACATAAAAAAGTAAGACTGTCTATATAGTGATGTTTGTAAATAGTGCATTTGTGCTCTGTGTACATCAACACTGTTCTCACTGCTAAAGTTCATGTGTTGGGACTCTGATTACTAGGAGTGCAGACATTGGTTAATGTTTTTGTGTGTGTGTGTGATGCAGGTGGTTTCCAGGGCTGTGGCCACGGGCACAAGGGACACCCAGGCAAGCCCCACTGGTCCTGCTGTGGCAGCCTAGTGGAGGCATCCGAATGCCTGGTACAAGCTGTAGGCACTCTACCAAGCTCCCAACTCAGGACTGTGGAGCTCTGAACCATCACTGCCCTCATCCTGCTTCACTCATGGAACCCGACCGCCGTCCTCATCCTGCCTCTCCGTGTTTCTACCTCCTTATTGTATAGATCAGTCTTCACAGTGTTTCATTACCTCTGAAATACGCACGCATATCAGTTGCTCTTACATCTATGATTCTCTGTGGCTACAAAGACAATACAGTGAATTTTCTCCTCATGAAAGCTTTGCGCAGTTTTGATTCAATTTAGATATGCAGCGGAAGCTGGGATGACCCGGGATAGTTTTTTTTTTCCTTCTCTTTCTTCTCAGCGGCTGAAGCCCTGCTGGGGCCACGCCGATTTTAGGGAGTGAGAGTGATCTCTAATTTTCACTCTAATTTATTAGCATCTCTGTGCCACAAGGGCTTCGAGCAGTTCGCTTGCACCAGACGCTGCTACGGCTGAAGAAAGATTGCTTTCACCATCCGTGTATTGTACACGCTTTCCTCTAAAGCACCGAAACATAGATAACATGGATAAAGACAGAAAGGCCTCTGGAGCTTGGCAAGAGGATCCTCTTCATAAAGAAGACCCTGTATGCTGTGAGTATGTCTTCTATAGGTCCAGGCTCAATGGGTAACAAGCCTCATTCATTTGAAGTGCCTTTGACATTGTGAGATGCCTTTGCCAAAGGCCCTCCTCGCCCATCAGAGGATGTGAGTGCAGCGATCAGAAGATGAAATGAGGCTTGATGATTATTATTCCGATCACCACTACCATCACCCAGACCACTTTCATCTGTCTATTGCTTAGCCAGCATATTCCTGATTAGAGTCATAAGATGTTTTATAGGGCTTCTCTTTATGGTGCTATTAATCACAGGATTGTAATCTTTATTTCTTCATCTGCAGCAAGTATTGAATATAATGAAGTCAGTGAAGATTGTTTTGTCCTTTATTATTTGTGTCAGCACACACACAGAATTTTTAAGATTATGCATAAGTTAATGTTTAGAACTTCGTCTCGTGTTGTTTCTGTTAATGTTTTATAACTTAATTTCTTGTTTTTTTCTGTTGTTTTGCATGTTCAGTAGGCTAGTACCAAAGAACTGCCTCCCATCACCATGGGTGCCTCGTTTGATTGGATGTGTTTTATTTTTATAAGAAAAAATTATAGGTTAACAGATTTCAGACATTTTCTTAAAAAGGACATTTTTAACATGCTCACGCCATTGTCTTTAATAGTGGCTGTTGTCACAATATACACTGCTGAAGAGCTTCTTCTTTGTCTTGGGATTTTGGAGCAGTAGATGTTTATGAAAAATATTGATTGTATTTTGTTGTAATCATTTTATTCATGTAATTTCAAATAAAAACAACACTGATCTTTGCCAGGAGGCATTATTGGTTTTCAATACTTTGTTGTACTTGCACTCTCTTGCATTACCTCTGAGCCCTTGAGCTCTTGTTAGCAATTTCAGAGTAAATGTGTGGGCATGTTTTTGGCACCTGGAACAATTCTCCTGTTTGGATCTTGTGCAATGCCACACAGGGGCTGACCAGTGCAGGCTATTAGAAATTGGGACAGGTATGTACATGGATACTATAGTGTGGATGCATTATGGCTTCATCACCATGGTTTCATACAAATCATCAAGCATTCTGCATTTTGTGAGGGTGAAAAAATGTTATACGGTGTGGAAATAAGCAAAACCATGTGAATATTAGTAACAGGCTAATTTTCATGTAGGAAAAGAGTGAAATGGTAAGAATGGATGTAACCCTTTGTACTTTTTCTCTTTGACTCATGGGGGCAGTAGTAAGTTAATTCACACAACACCACCCATCAGTATTCAGCCTGTTAACAGATGCCAAGAAAAGTATACCTGAGTGGAAGTGTTCCATGTTCCATTTCTTAAGAACTATTCTCATCTCTTCATGATGCACAGCTCTGTGTCTACAAAGTAATGAGTCACTCATTACTTAACATTGTTTCTCTGTCTTCTTTAGGAGTTGTCTCCTCTTGTCACCACCTTAAACTTCTATTCAGATTAGGCAATATCCAGCCTATGTCCCTATAAAGAAGCCCAAGCAAGGTTTAGAGATTGTAGAATATTAAGAGGGGGGCAGGGGGCGGCAGACATCTGATCTGACATTTTTACAGGGCACTATTGTTGAAGAGCCAACTTTTGCATGAAGTTTGCAATGTTCAAGGGCACGATTTAATCATTTCTTTCAAAGTACTGCGTAGCTCCCTACTTGCAGGGAGGCAAGGACATCTCAGACTCATAATATGCATTTAAAACCCTGCACTGACATCCTGTCAGATAGAGTGCCATCTCAAATAGAAATACCAAGACGTGCTTGATAACTATCTCAGTAAGAAGATTCCTTAGGAACGCCAAAACAGGGCAGTGTTTTTGCTGAACGTTTCTCCACATTCAGTCCCTAACCACTGATGTACACATCTGATGAACGACTCTCATATTATTTGTAAATGCTTAACATCAGGACCATTTATCAGACAGGACAGATGTGACTAGATTGTCCGTCAGAGGACAAAGTAGCCCCCCTCCCCTGTCAGTTGCACAGGGTAGGGAGGGTCATTAGATGCTGCCATCTGTTCAGCACTGGCTTGCTGATGTGCCCTCCTGTCTGTACCATGGGGAGTGTTGGCATTTTTGTGAATATCTGTGTGTGTGTGTGTGTGTGTGTGTATGTGTTGGAGAGGAGGTGCCTCCAGTGCCTTACTGAAATCTGGAACATGTGGAACACTGTTGGTAGAGTCTTCTGCAGACATGACAGCACCAGAGCATAACACCAGAAGATTTTGGGATACATGGTCACTGGAGGAATCACTACAGTATATGGCGTCATTTTCTTTTTCAATATAGTCTCTTACAATATAGTCACTGCCTCAGAGGCTATTTTTCATTTTTTTCTCTCCTCTATCTTTTCCAAGAAATAGTCATTCATACATTCACCTATGCAATTTTCCACAATAAGTAAAGTTGCTCTTGCAAGTCTCTTGCTCTTTTCTTCTTACCCCCCTCTCTCTCCCTCTTTGTGCTTTGAGCCAGAATTATCATTTGGCGCAAAGGTGAGGACTCTGCCTCACCTGTCAATTACTCATCACTTCACACTGCCACGGCCATGTTGTTGTGACAAGACCTGAAAGGTTCCTTTGATAGACTCTTTATCTAGTCATATCCAAGAGGAATGGCAATGAATTTTCAAAAGCTATTCAACACACATAGGTAGGCACTGAATGTTCCTGTAATGTTCATGTGTCGTGCTTATGCAGGCTGCCAGTGAAAGACTTCATCAACTCGAGGATTCTCCCCACATCCATTCATTTACTTAGCTGCTTGTATGCCCGTGTCTCCTTTACTTAGCTGGGTCAGTGTACAATATAGTGTGCAATTCCCTCTGGGAATATTGTGCATTAACTGCACCATAGATCAAGCAATGTTCAACCCTTTTTAGGTGTACAATGCCATGTGAGTCCTTGTAAATGACACACACACAGGAGGCAGACCGGGACTGGTTGAGGACTAAACTATGACACTAATAGCGTTCCAAATTGAGTCTAGTAAAGGCAGGGGCCAAAACCTTGCAATGATGTTCTGAAAATGTTGGGTTGTTCCAATGATAATAAAAGAGTCATTATGTGCTAGCCAAGGAGTCAGAATAATACACTCTCTTTAACGTTTCTAACGTGTTTTTGTACAAGGCCATCATCAGTACGTCATCAGTCATTATGAATTAAACCTGCACCATGGAAACGGGGCATCAAGAGTCTTTCTGAGGCTCACCTGATGCATCACATGTTTTAGTGACAAAGATTTATGAGTACTCAAACGAATGTGTTGTGGCAACGCAGGCAATCGGCCAAGAGAGGTGATAGATCCACTTAACTGAATTATTAAAACAGCAGAGACTTTAGAGACCAGGAGAGGGAGAAGTAGGAGTGAAGGTGGAGGATTACGCATTACAGTTTCACCAATTGAAAGACGTTGATTGACTTGTTTGTTACTGACCGCATAACTGACCCCAAAGCAGAGAGAGAGAGAGATAGCTAGAGAGAAATGTGTATACTCAAACACACAGTAAACACACACACTCCACTACTCTTTCTAGTGTATTTTCTCATGATGATTATTCCCTTCCATTTGCCTGTCATGCTACCCTTACCCCCTACCCCCCAACCCCCAACCCCTCATGATCTGCTTTTTCCTGGCACTGTGACTGAGGGAAAGATGACGCCCCATTAACTGGAATGTCAGGGACAAAATCTCAACTGCTCTCACTGCTCGACAGTCCGTGTGATTGACGGCCATATCTCCACCACTGAGCCAATCAGCTTGCCCTTGAGTGTGCCCGTCAGCAAGCCACTGTGTTCCCGTGGGTGAAATGGCATCATGCATTTATTTGCTAACAGAGGTTTAAAGTGTCATAATTTACCATGCTGCAGTAGTGTGCTTGCTGACAGAGACACATGCTGGTCCATTATGTGAGCTTATTGGAGTGTGTTGCTATGGTTCATCCTCTGTGCGTCTGCCAAGGTCTCGTCTCTTTATAACAACCCCTCTCCAAACACACACACACACACACACACACACACACATTTACCTTCTTTTTTGACCTGCCATTCTCTCCTCATCTTGGTCTCACCCTGCATTGTTCTTTGTCTCTCTCTCTCTCTCTCTCTCTCTCTCTCTCTTTCTCTCTCTCACACACACACACACTCTCTCTCTCATCTTTAGTGTCTTTTGTTTCCTCATTTCTATGACCTGTTTCCTTTTGTAATGGAATTATTTGTTCAGTCTCAAATTTCACCATGGCTCTTGTTTTTTCCTATCTTTTCATTTGGGCTTGTGGTTTGTGCATGAAGTGGCTGTGGGTTGCTAGAGGTAGAAATATGTTTTTTTTTACCTCCAGTAACCAGTTTGTGTTATTCAGAGATTCTCTATTCAGAGTTTGCTATGATCCCCCTCTTCCTCAGACCAGTGGTCCGTGTGATCCGTGTCTGACTGCCAGAGGCTGATGTTTTAGTGGGCACCTTTTTTCCATTGAGCTGAGGCAGACAGGAACCCACCCACCGCCATAACTCCCCCACTCTTCCAAAATGTTAAATCAAAACAGCCACCCAGAGTGGCTTTTTTGGTTCTTGGTGAGGTGAAACCAGGTGTGAATATCAAATCCTTTGTCCTCTCTCTCTCTCTCTCGCTGTATCTTTTCTTTGCAGAGGTTGATCATACAGACACACACCGAGGATTCTGCCGAGATTGCCCCACTCTCATCATCATTGACAGACGCCCTGCTGATTTCTGTCTTCTTCTGAGACTGAGGAAGTTTGTCACATTAATCGCAGGGGAGGGGCCAAGCCGGAGCGGGACAATTACAGCTGAAGGCCCCAATTGACTCTGAAAGTGAATGTGTGTATGAGTGGCAAACACACAAAGTAGAGTAGAATGTCAGTTATCTCGAATCCCAATGACCATCATACCTAGAAACCTAAAACTGAAGACATAACTGGCATGAATGGCATTAATGAATGATCCATTCTAGTAACCAATAAGTAAACCTGGCACCAGAGCCATGTGGTCAGTAGACTGGGGGCTTGGCATTTTTGATTGGCTGACTCAGGCATTCGTCTCCCGATCTGAGGTTGCTGTGAGGTCATGGTTAACAACTAGGACTGGTTAAACCACTTATGGGCGCATTCAATTTCAGTCAGAATGTTGTCTTAAAGCTGTGCATGCTGAACACTTGTCCCAACATAAATTATAAAGTTACCTTCACCATTCTGTTGCCCTGTTGTTTAATGGCTTAGTGCTAAAGGGGTAGGCTAACAATGGGATTCAGATTTAGCATGTGGTTGCATGTTCTAATCTAGAACACCCTTTTAAATACAGGCCTAGCTTTCTCAGAGACATTAACTGTTTGCAGAAAAAAATATTCTAATTGTGAATGTATTGTGAATATATTTCAGTGGCTTTATCTACTGTAATATCCAATTTATAATACATTATATTCAGTGTTGGGGAGTAACTAGTACATGTAACAAAATTACATAATTTAATTACAAAATAAAAGTAACAGTAATCAGTTACAGTTACATTGAAAAACTTTGTAATTAAATTACATTTGCATTAAGGAAATATTCAGGATTACATTTCAAGTTACATATCTTCAGTGAAACATTTGTCGTCATGTTTGAATTGGCAACTCCACCCACTCTATAAGCAGTCAGCACTTGCGATGATGACGGCAATGTCCGATAGAAACTCAGTGTTGGCTTAGCCCAGGGCTGGTCAACCAGTCAGAGACCAAGAGTCACATTTTTACTGTGTTACCGCAAGGGCCACATCATACATGGGCACACATTAATATCACCCCTTTCTCTCACCCACACCCACTCACCCACCCACCATGTAAGGCAGAATGATTTGTCATTACGTTCAACAAAAGACTATAAACTCCCCCATTTCAAATGTTCTGTGTTTATCTTTCCCTGCCATTTTGAGAGTGAAATTAACAAATTGTTCACTTAAATGATCTTGCCCCCTGCCAGAAAACTTGACTGTATTTTCATCTCACAAACATGCACATTTGTGAAGCGAACACACACACACAAACAAAAACTTCAATATGAATGCAAGAGCCGCAAGAGACCAAGCAAAGAGCCGCATGCTGTCCAGGACCACCGGTTGGCCATCCCTGGTCTAGCCCATTGCAGTAAGTAAAAATGAGCTAGCAATCACACAAAATAGACAACTTCTAGTTAATGCACTGAAGTCTACGGAGTTTGTAGGGATCTTTACAGCAGTCAGTGTTGATACTTAAATACTAAAAGGGTAATCCATGGTTTAAAAAACTAGAAATGATTGAAAGCTGACAAAATTCATTCAAAATGTGGGAAAGTAATGAAAAAGAAATCAAATGTAATTAGTTACATTACTTTGTTAAAGTAATTGAAATAGTTACACTACTATTACATTTTAAATAGAGTAACTTGTAACTGTAACACATTACATTTCCAAAGTAAATTTCCCAACACTGATTATATTACACTACTTGTCCATCACGCAGCCATTTTACACTATTCATATGAGTTTATAATTGTTAGACTCTCCCTACGTATACCAAACGGCAGTTGATGGGATGCTGGAGGACCAAGGGGAGGAGCAGTCGTTGCAGTAACAACATCCTGGACATAAGGGACTGGCGGCGCACATAATGAAATAAGTGTGGTAGACGTTAGCTAAAGATCCCTTCTTATATAGACCTGAAAGGATTGGCATATTCTTCAAAAACCGAATTCGGGAAGAACTAGAGTGGATTGTGAACCTAAGCCGCGGAATTACCAACAAACACGTGAGATGATGCGCAGAGAAACGGTCTGCTACAGAATAGCAAGCTAACGTTAGATGCCTTTACTGAAAAAGGCGCAGTACCTAGCAATGCAGGCCGGCGGATTGGCATTAGCGAGGTAACCTACGAGTAACATTTATGCACGGACATATTAACGTTGATATATGACTGTCGCGCTGCCGTTTTGACGGTAAATAGGCTACACTGGCTAATCGAATCTGTGGGTCATCCAGCCATTCTTTGGAGACAGCGCGGTTATCAGCGACGCAGGCCTGTTGAAAAGAGGCTCTCAATATAACGTTAACGTTAGATCTACTGAGATATTCAACCCAACTGATGTTTTATGCCGCCAGCATAATGTAACGGAAACTTTATTATTCACATGGTAAGATAATTAGGTTGTTTATTATCACAGATCAACGTCACTAGGAACACAATAAGCGTGTTGGCAATGCGACCCTCATTTGTATATAATGTTACATTTTTCAGTTTATTGTTTGTTTTTCGATGTGTTTGAAGGGGAAGACACTAGTGTCCAGTGCACTCGACAACTACAGTATAGTCAGGAAATCTAACAAACACCCAAGCAAAGCTAACCCCACAGGCTTTTCAATCGCTGTGCCGTTTCGTTAAACTTGATCTAAGGATGGACCATTCGGCAATGTTGGAATGATTTTTGCGGTAAGTAAAAATGTTAACTAGCTCATTGTGTATTTTTCAAATTTTCAGTTGCAGATGGCTGAAGAGGACAAGTAGCGTTAAATTGTAAAGGTTTTATCCTGCAAAATGGCACTTGGCTCAGGAGGTTGCCTAGGCAAGAGATCTTGCGATAGGCTATCATGAACCTGTGTAGCTCTTGCATGTTTCCCTAATTAGAAGTGGAGGACGACGGTCCTAAAATCGAAAGCGTTTCGTGTCATTCCCAGGTGATTTTTGAAAAAGAGCAGAGTTTACAAGTGAAAGACACGTTTGTAAGGCGAGCCTACTTATCCCGCCCTATGTTTGGGGTAACCTATCACGTGCGCCAGCAGGTGTTGTATGTGGCGTCACTTGCCTTGATCGAGCCCGTTTGCCACTTGTCAAAGCCAACTAATGTTGGGCAGGTGAGTCAATGTAGTACATGTCTGTCTTGGGAATGATGTTACTGTTTAATACTTTTCTTGAAGATATTCGTTACGTAACGATCTGCTACGTGCTTATCAGACCAGACATGTTCAATGAGAAAATGTGAATGCAGCCAAATTCCCAAACTGTTTAACTTTTATTTTGTGTTAACTGAAAAAGGACACGTAGCCTACATTGATTGGCTAATGTTTCTTTCTCTCTTTTACAGGATAATAATGAGCATATAGCTGATGGCAAGTCTTTTCTGGAGTCAAGGAGAACGACACAATTTGGAGTCTGAGCACACATAAGCCGGAATGAGATAATAGTGCGGCGTATGCAAGATAACCTTGACACTTGTCCCCTCAGATTCTAATTAGAATACAAAACATGACCACACCGGCTCTCTTGCCTCTCTCAGGCCGCAGGATACCGACACTCTCGCCGGGTGCGTCCTCGTTCCCCCACCACAGGGCCACCCTGCGGCTCTCCGAGAAGTTCATTCTCCTGCTCATTCTCAGTGCCTTCATCACGTTATGCTTTGGAGCATTCTTCTTTCTCCCGGATAATTCCAAACAGAAGCGATTCGACCTTGGCTTGGAAGACGTGTTGATACCCCACATTGAACCCGGAAAGGAAGGCAAGCACAGTGGTGGCCAAGTGATAATCCATGGCCCAGGTGGTCACGATGAGCACAGACACAAGTAAGACCCTTTTCTCCCCATTCTTTCTACATGTAGGCCTAATTATGTTCTTATGTTAGTGAATAAGAGGACCACAGTAATAATTTGTTCAGCTCTTTATTGTTATTGTTTTGAACTGCTGTCCAGCTGGTAAATAATAGAGCAGTCTGTTTATTGATCTGCCAAAGTGTCTGCCTGTGCCCAAGGTGGTGAGACCTCTTCAGGGCTATTGTTGTCTCAGCCACACTCAGGAAAGCAAGCGTTGCAATGTAATGTACTGTAGTCATTTCTTCATTTAGCTTTTCAGTTTACAGGTTGGTATAGAGATGTAAAGAACCTTCTGGCTCAGTTTGTAAAACTGTCAGTCATTTATAGGCCCCTCTGATACTGATGCATATCTTTTATATGAGTTTCCAGTACCACACACACTTTCCTCCAAAGCATTTCATGCACACCTCCTCAACCATGAAGCTAGTACAAGAATTCGGTTTAATTTGGACATATTTCACCTGCCCCCCCTTTTGTGTGTGAAACATGTCGTTAATTTGTCCCTCACTCAGTCAGGCCATGGCCCACTGCTGATTACATTTGTGATAGTGGGGTGGGGTGTCACTCGTCACTCAGCTAAATGACACATTAATGAGACACGTGCCATCCGTCAAATTGCAGGAGTCTGCCCAGGCATTCCTGTCACGATTTTTGCCTGGCATGAGTTGAGTGCAGCTTGTGATCAAGCCTGTTTTTGCATCTGTTCCCCCTTTTGACTGTTTGGCTGATATCTAAAAACACTGTTGGGAGGTAGGTAGGTGGGTCGCTACACGACTGTGGCCATTTGATTGACTGGAAGCCTTCTTTTCATAGCTAAGTAGCGCTATCAGCATTGCCACACACAGCACTGCCAACTTGTTTAAAAGTCTGGAGGACCCCCAGCGCCCCCTCTTCCTGTGGGGACAATTAAAGCTTCCCAAATTCCATTACACAATTTCAGTAGTTCTCCGATTGGTGGACTGGGAAAAGGAAAAAGGCAGTTTGGCTGGGTAAGTGATTTGAAATGATGAATAGTTGGCTAGGGCTGGGAGCTTAAGTGCTTGGCAATGGGCCCCATGATGAGGCCATAACCATAACAAACTAGATCGCTGCTCACCCACCTGCAATTGTGGATTGGATCTGTGTAATTGCAGCATTAAGATTTGTCATTGTCAGAAAATTGCCATTTTTGTCATATTTTTTCTACAAGTTTGCTGTTTGTAGTGAAATGGTCTACTTGTTGCATGGTTAGTTTTGATGTTACATGCTGCTCATGGACATAGGGTTTTACAAACACAGACACACAGATGAACTATGTTAAGATGCACCAGGGTTTCCCCTATGTACATTTGACTGCGTTCCCTCACGTTACGTTACAACACCGATTAGCGGTTTTTTTCTCTCATCCGCCGCACCTTCAATGAGATCCTAGGGGAAACACTGTGCACTGATGGAAGTGTCATACTCTGACATGAGAGACCTGTAGATTTATGTGTTCTTGCACAGTGGCATTCATACATATGCACGCCCCTACAATGATCCATTTTGCTGATGACACATTTGTTTGTCTTTGAGAGTCTTCGAGATGCTCATTCTTTATTTGCGTACGCACATCCCATGACTTGCGTGTGCACGCATGCGCATGCACACACACACACACACACACACACACACACACACACACACACACACAAGGATGCACACAGTTCATCTAATTGTACTAATTTGTCAAAATCCTGACAGTGGTGATTGTTTATGCTTTTCATTACACTGCACTACAGTATGTACTCTTTTTCTCCCTGTATCCTCCCTCTCTCTCTCTCTCACACACACACACACACACACACACACACACACACACACACACACAC
>JAGFZM010004376.1:0-11657 GCA_017657215.1 Limnothrissa miodon
AGTTCACCATTGAAGTACATTCATAAAAGCCGGGATTAGCTAACTGAAATAAAGAAACCGAATGTGTGTCTTGTGTGATTTCTGTATTTGATTGATTGTGTGTGTGTGTGTGTGCTGTACACAGAGGGAGCCCTGTTGAGATTATCTGGTGTAATAGTAATGATGTCTCATGGCCCACCCACACACTGCTACAAGAATAGGCCTATGCGTGTGAATATTCATCAAGACCATTCATATGCCAGTCACCTTGAGCTTTGTGTGTGCGTGTGCGTTTGCTTAACAGAGATGCTCCTTTCCTCTGTATTGTAATGTGACTGTGTGGTGGCCTGTGGCCACTGTGCTTTGGCATAATGAAAACAAAGCAATCCCGCATGTCTCGCTAACAGAAAACCCCTCATGTTAATCCCCCCAAACCCAAAGCACTGGATGTATGTGGGGCAATTATGCAAGACTTTAAGCCTGTCCTCCTTGCGAAAGGCAAAAGACGGGCCTGCTTGCTCGACTCTTGCGGGTTTTGCAAGGTTTGGATTTTAAATCTTCAAGGGCGCATTTACAATGGTCTGTTAATGGTGGGTAATTTAGAACAATGTACAATGTTGAAGCCTTGAGATTTTTATATATTTTTTTTACTTCCTGCCGAGAAAAGTGGTCTCAGTGTAGGAACTAAACCTACCAAAATAATATTGTTTGAAGAACTATCTCTCCCCTATTGTGTGTTATCTTTTGCGAAGATGGTGGGGGCACAGTCTCTTGCTAATTGGATGATGTTTGCATGCTGAGCTGAATGAAGTGTCTCTGTCTGTGGTGGAGAGGGTGAAACGGTCGTCAGTGCCGAGGATGAAACTCCGGGCTTCTTCCATACGAGCTGCCCACTCATCATCTGTGTGAGCTTGTGCCAGTGTTTTTAGGAACTGGCCCGAGGCACCATGCCGCTCGCTCACTGCTGTCATCAGACGTCTGATGTCTGTCAGTCTCCAGGCATCTCCCAGGCAACTTTTAAAGCACTTTTTTTCAGTCTACTCGAGCCCTGACTGGCTTACAGCCTGCTTCCTTTGGAAATCACTGGCTGCTGATCCCGGTGGTTATTTACCTTTCTATTTCAAGCCAACGTGACAATTTCTTAACACGCCAACACTTGTTAGTATGCCAACTAGCAAGGGTAGCATTTCCATCCATGACGACAGTAATACAAAATTTAAATTGGGAATCGCAGTCCTTTGAAGCTGTGTTATTTCCACCAGTCACGGTTTTCCTATTTTTTTGTGCATTTTGAAAGCAATGCCATAAAGAGTGGATTCTAGGGGATAGTTCATTCAGCATGTCATTAGTGCACACAAATGCTACACAAGAAGAACATTAGAACACTATGGCATAAAGAGAGATGCCTTAGCTCAAGTACACCAGACAGACAGTAGAGTACTTGCAGTACTGACAGCCAGATGCCATTGCTGGTGATTCTGCATTAGGCCTCAAACATGTCCAACCATCTGCTTGGTGTGCGTGCGCTATAAAAATGTTGCATGCCTACAGACTCAGTTACTGACCCTCTTAGTGACTCAGGCTTTCTCTCCCATACTCTCAATCACTCCTCTGGCTGTCAGTCAGATGAGACACCCTACACTTAGTTGTGGTTTCTCCAGCCTGCCACATACACACATACTCAGCCTCAGACAAGGCCAGGTTAATGCAGATTGATGTGGCATTTATGTTACCAGTGTGAATATCAAATTTTCAAGCATTGCTGTCCATGTTGACTGAAGTTAAGATCTCCTCCTCTAGTGCAAAAGAGGGTGAAATATAAAGAGATTTGGGAGATCCTGCATTAGTCTCCTAACACACAAAAACTGCAGACCTATAGAGGAGGTAATAGATCTGTCTGTAGCATACAGTACATGATCTATTGCCATGTACTGTGAGAAGGTGGGGGGACATGTATTCCCTGAACAGCACTGGTGGCCTGACAACATTTGTGCATACGTAGAGTGCATGAATACATAGTGTAGTGTGTTAGGTTAGGCTACTAGCTCACCTTCTGGGTAAAGTCTGCAAGTAATCCTATTATCCTATCCTATTTTGTGTGTGTGTGTGTGTGTGTGTGTGTGTGTGTGTGTGTGTGTGTCCGCCCCAGCTGTGGCCCTTGTCTGTGTCTATATTTAGCTGCCTTGGCCCTGTGAACAACCGCTAGCCCTGTCAGTGCTCATGATGGTGGTGGCTGATGCTTGCTAATCTGTTATGTGAGGAGCCATCTCACAAAGATATATACTACCCCAGTCTGTGTTTCCCTGCAAAACATTGTTATGTTGGAAAATGCTGGCCAATTGCATGCTATAAGATGTGTATGTGAAAGATTTGTTATAAATTTTACTCATGAATGGGCTGCAACTAAATATATGTTGTTCTATATGCAGGTTGCTTTTTAAGAGTGTGTGTTAGTTATAGAACGACACATGATCTGCAGTGCAAGCACACACAGTGGCAGACTGGAGAATTCATTAGTGCCAGCCTTCCTCCCATAGAGGAGGAGACCGGATCATCCCTTCACACTGGTGTGTGTGTGTGTGTGTGTGTGTGTGTGTGTGTGTGTGTGTGTGTTTGAAATATTCCCTCATTTGTCTTTTACTCCTTCCTCTTCTTGATCACTCTCTCCATAAACTCTCCTGCTCTCGTCCGTCTCTCCCTCTACATTCTTTCCTCTGGGCTCTTTTGTTCCACATTCTTCTAACTTGTCTTTTCACCATAACTTTCTTCCTCTTCTCACCCATCACCCTCACTGTCCTCTTGGGTAAAGTTAATTTGGACACTGATCTACTGGTTTAGACCAGTGCAGGGAGTATTATATGTGCAGGTCAGGCTGTGTTCCAGTTTCACAACATCAGCCTTCCCTCTGAAATGCTTGACTGCTGCCTTCTGTTCCAAAACTCTTTTCTCAGTCAGACGGTTTTTTGAAACAAGTTTGTTCTACACGGTTGGTTAGGATGACTGCATCAAAGATCTAAGCAACTTTGAGGAAGTGTTAAGCGTGCCTCAAAACAATATCACTGACTGAGAAAGACTCAGTTAAGCAAAAAAAAGAAAAAAGAAAACATTGCTTATTATATAATCCCATCACTGTGGGAATGCACTGCTAAAATGGTCTCAAACAGACTGAAAAGAAGCATGCAAGATCATTGTAATTTCCTTTAGTTCTGTAATTTCCCACTACTTTTATATCTGTTAATGTCTCAATTTTCTTAATTGTGTATATTTTTACATGTAAAAAATTGTTCTGTGCCTAAAGTAAAGAAGCCTGTGACTTATGAGCAAAATCTCACCTGTAGTAAGTACAACAGTACCCATGTACTGTTAATGACGACAGCGCACACTGTTGACGGTCATTTGTTGACGGTCCCTTAGCCAGGCAGTAGCGCAAACTGAGCATTGCGGTAGTGATCCACTTGCACGCGATTCGGATTCCGCATCGCACTACCCCTATTCATTTCTATGAGAAGCGAATTTCGCTCCCGCATAGCATTCTGGGTATGCTGGGTACACTCAGGCTGGTGTTGCGGAGCATCAAAAAAGTTCAGCAATTCCCAACTTTATGCAAATGCAAGGAGCAAGTCGCAAGGCGACTATCCACTAGCAGAGCAATACGCAGGGGAGGTCCATCATGGACGAAAAGTTGATAATAGCAGTCTCTTCTTTTCTGTGTCTATATATGTGTCATTTGGGGACAACCTAATGCGAATTGAAGCGTGGAGGGAAATAGCGGAGATTGTTGACGAGAAGGGTGGGGGTCATAAAGTTGACAGGTAGGCTAGTTGTCAATTTGTTCAGAGAGGGCTGTGTGGAGTAAATGTGCAGATTTTATCCAAATTTAAGATTTTACCAGGATTTATTCAAAATGTAACAAAAAAATGTCATTACAGACGTGACTTACCCTCCATAATCTTAAACCGGCACTAAGCAACATTCTGTTTTTCTCTCTCACAAGCTCCCTCTAAAACCCGCTGTATTGCATTGTATTGCACTGCATTCTATTGGAGGCGGTCCGCGCTGCTGAACATTGCAAGTGCTGTATCTACCGCTATTGGCCACGGTGGCGCATTCTACACCGTTCGTTCGCCGTGTAGTGACTAATTTTAGCATCCTAAACCGTATGAAACGGATTAATTAAATTAAAAATGTACCCTACCCTACACGCTTGCTCCTACTTTGTCATTCTTGTACATTAAGGCCTAACACCAGGAGGAACCTTTTATTATTTTTTTTAAGGATTATAAGTAAATGGAAAGGCTAGTGTGCTAGATTATCTAATTGGATCATTTTGTTTTACTGCATTTACAGTCACAGATTCTTCAACTAAAATTGTAATGTTTAGTCAAGGATAGAACGTTGCGGCTTTTAATGCAAAAAGGCAAAAGAGTTTTTGAGTTATGAAATGGTTTGCGAGTTATGAATAAGAAACTGCTAAAATCCACTTGAGGGGGCCTTCACCCTGTGCCTTCAACTTTTAAGGCACCTAAAAGAAATGTTGGAAGTCAGTTTAGTTCGGCGTTCAAAGTAGAAACTTGAAGTGTACTCACTTGAAGTTTTCAGTTGAAACTTGAAGTGTACTCACCCTTGCCCATTTTTTTTCCACCTTGCCTAGTCTGTAAAATATACAGTAACTGGCTAGCACCAGAAGCTCAATCCAATTAAAGCAAGAGTTGTGGCATTGTTTGATGTCGCCAGATTGAAGAATATGCTTCACAGTTTTTTAGTAAATTTCAAATGATTGGTTTGAAAGGTTATATGGGCAATTTGCAGGATAAATGATAGTAGAATATTGCGGTTGCAAGTTGGCATAAAAGACTATGGGGTGGTGGGGACAGGAGGTTGCATACTGTGTGTGAGTGATTCTGCCAGAACCAGGTACCTGTGATGAGTAGGGGTGTAATGGTTCACATGGATGTACTGTATTGAACCATTTCGGTTTGGCATGTTCGGTCCACTTGCGTACCGCTTCGGTTATATTTTATTATACATTTTTACTTTTTTTTTTTTTCATTAAATCTATTACTAGTGCAGCGTAAGCTTTCCATACGGAACTAAAGTCTCGGGTGAGTATCCGCACGGACGTCTGAGTGTCGGACACTTAAATAGGGGCTAAGCAATGTTCTGTTTTTTTCTCTCACAAGCTCCCTCTAAAGACCACTGTATTGCATTGTATTGCACTGCATTCTATTGGAGGCGGTCTGCGCTGCTGAACATTGCAAGTGCTGTATCTACCGCTATAGGCCACGGTGGCACATTCTACACCGTTCGTTCGCCGTGTAATGACTCATTTTAGCATCATAAACAGTATAAAACGTAGTAATTAAATGAAAAATGTTGCATAGTGGGCCTTTAAGGCAAATACATAATGCAAGCGAGAAGTCTGAGCTGGAAGACGCTCCTAGCTCATTACGTTCTCCTGTCTGAAAAACTTTGGCTTCCCTGTTAAAGTTACTAATGGACAACGGCAAGTGGATATGCAAAATGTTTTGTTTACATTGTTCTGCAGAGATCGAGTGGGCTGCAGGAAACGTCTGAAAAAAGCGTTACCTCTGTATTCCAGCTACCTCTGTTGCTAGTAAGCGGGTCTTCTCCACTGCTGGAGATATTGTCACTGCAACCTGATCTATGTTTTCTGTGCAAAATGTGGACAAATTAATCTTTCTAGCCAAAAACTTTAAGCTTGAATAGTTTTGTCATATTCAGGCTGTTGCTATGTGTTCCAAGTTTACATTTGTTACTAGTTTATTTATAATTTTTATTATAAGAATTCATTTTTAAATTGTTACAATAGTTTTAAAAACTCAGTCTAATTTATTTGAAATTTCACCCAAATGGGTTGCTTTAATTTATTTATTTATATCTAACAAATTCTATTGTTTGTAGGCCTTTTTATTAAAAAAAAAAAAGCAAGCATTTTTTCATGTTTTTTTTTTTTTTTTGGTACTGAAAATTAACCAAACCGAGGACTTCAAGAAACCAAACCGAATTTACATTTTAGTGTACCGTTACACCCCTAGTGATGAGTCATGTTTTCAATCTGAGGGGAGGACCCTTTACTAGTGTCAGAGCTGTAGCTCTAGGACGGTGAGAATGAATGTGAATGTTCAATGACACTATGGGCACTGTAATGTATCTAGAGCAGTCTCTGACTGTACCTAAGGGAGAGGGAGAGGGAGGGAGAGAGGGAGGGAGAGAGAGGGAGAGGGAGAGAGAGAGGGAGAGAGAATGAGAGATACAGTGTGTGCATGAATATTACACCTTTATCCACCCTGTTTCTTCCTTCCTTGCCTTTTTCTCTTCCTCTCAATTTTTTAATCTCTTCCTCCCAGTCATTTCTACTTTCTGATGCCCCCCCCCCTTTCTCTCTTGTGTCAGACTGTGCCAACTCTCTATGCCAGTTTCCACCCATCATCCCAGTGTGACCCTACCAGGGATCTGGCATGAGCTAGGGAAAAGGGAACCTTGTTGGTCCTTCTTGTCAGGGGTGTGTTTGTGTGTATTGAATCCTGTTGGTCCTGTGTGTTGTGTTGTGTGAGCCGAATGGTGTGGTGAGCTGACACGCTTCAAACACAGCCCTCTTGTACTTCTCATTTGTTCTGACTGCTTTGCCAGTTGAGGATGAGGCAGAATGATAGAATAAGATCATTGCAAGCAGAAAGGTAAAAAGGGATGAGAGGAAATCAAAATGGTAGAAAGGGAGTTGGAGATGGATGGAAAAAGCTCTAGATGAGGCCATTTCACAGGAGATTGGATTAGCTGCAACTCGACCATGTGTTCCTGCAGATATCGCAGTCACTGCGGGATTGGGACTGGGTTTGTGAGTGGTGTGCTAGAAGTGATGTTATGAGGTATGTTGAACTCTTTGGTGGGTTTTGACATGTTGTCTGTGGAGGTGAGTTTGATATTTCATTGATTGAGAGGCGAAGAAAAACCCATTCAAAGTGTTTTGCCATCAAAATCAAATCAATAAATAAATGAATAGCATGTGCTTACATACTCACATCCTTGTGCGCGCGCACACACACACGCTTCTGTTCTCTTGCAAAAAAAAAATCGCCTCTTTTCTAGATTCACGTGATGGCGTTGATGAATATTCATCTCTGTTGCGCTGATCACAGAGTTTTAGTCACTATCTATTTGCTATCTGGTGAATCAATGCGGTTTTGATGTTCTAATGCCCTGTGATGAACTGTGACAAAATGAGTTTGAACGTAGGCTACAGCAGCCTAGACGTAGTCTACATTATATGTCATACCTCAATTCCACAGCCAGCTTGCTTGGTGCTTAGATTCACAAACTCTTAAATAAATGGCAAACCGTCAAACCTTTATAGAATGACAGAATTATGAATTTTTGTACATTGCCTAAAACCTGTATGACGACAGTGTGCTGTGAGGTGTGAAAGTTAAATTTATAAATTAGGCCACATTTAGTTTTTCCTAAACACATGAGTAAATGTCTTTAACTGTAAATGTGCTAATTTACATTTAGAAATTTTTATTATTTTTTTATTTTTTTTGCTCGCTCACTCCATATTTTTCCTGAAAAAAATCTGAGAACCAACTAATTTTATTGGTGTGGCCTAATCATCACATAAAAAAACTTTAATAGTCAATGCAGGACATTTGTCTGTGAATTTACAAGCAGGTAACAGAAAGTTTTGTCCTTGCTTGCATGGATTTATTTGGTTTAGTCTATGCACTTGAAATTGTATAATGACTATATAACAGACAAAATATGAATAATATTTAGATAGAGATTAAATCGGTCAGGCTACAGGTCATTATCAAATGTTATTAGGTGATGGTCATGTTGTACAAAATGATGGATTAAATAAAAAAATATCCACATCGAGTCCATGATCAGGAACCTGAATATACTTTATACACTTTACGGTTACGTTATGCTTTATTCACAATATTCACATTGTGTTGCTAAATGTTATGGTCCGGAGTTACAAGTTACAAAATTATCCAAGTTATTCTGTGTGTGACAAATGCTGTCGTCCACAAATGCTGTTGCCACAAATGCTGTCGCCCATGCTATCCATTCAGTAATGTTGGTATCAGCTGTAATGGTGAACGGTAAACTTCCACATTGTGCTTTTATGCTTCTTTTCATTGGCTTTCGGCATGCTTTCAATAGATATTAATATTCATTTAAGGCGTTTCGCTGAATATTTATAAGCAATTATAGGTGTGGTTTGAAGTACTCACAGGTGCTGCAACTTTAGAAGAGGGTGTGATTTTATAAAGGGAAAACGGCATGGAATGTGCATGCGCACAGTTTTATAAACACATCGTGCACATCGTGAGTTTGGTGCACACGCCATCTTCTGGCGAAAACCCTGCGCAAAGTTTTATAAATGGTTTAATATATGGTCAGTCTTCTGTAATCCTGTTGATGTGCAATGGCTTTAAATCTCCCATATGTTGTTAAATGGAATATTGGAGATGGCTCCTGCGTCTGACCTTATCGCTCAGTGCCGGGAACGGCAGAGATTATGGTCCAATCAAAGCCAATGTCAAAGGATGACTTTGCCAGAGGCCACCTAGGGCGTGTATCAACAGACGTGGGTAGTATTCTAAGTGGAATGGATGATGAGGGACCATTCCCTCAGTGATTAAATGTGATGTGTTGAGTCGAAGAGCAGCGCAGTGACGGTGGGCTGTATCCAGTGCCAAGCCATTTGGTAGCGTCTCTGATGTGGATGAGAAGGAGTGCGAAAGGAGAAGACAAACATTTATGAAGAGCACCGTATTAAGCAGGGGTATGAAATTGAAGTGATGTGGCTGTTTGGGTTGTGGTGAAGCTGCAATGTGTTACGTGTGAATATTTAAAAGTGCATTGATGCAGCCTTGTTATTTATTCCAATGGGTTTTCTCTGTCGTCTCTGCCTCTTTTTTTCTGGTCTATTCATATCAATTTTCATCTTGTCCCTCTCTCTTGTTTGCCCCTCCTCCCGTTAGCTTTCACATTCCATCATGCTGTTGGGGCTGAGCTTATAGGAATGTATCACTTTGTCTCTGTCCATCAACTTAGGTGGTGAAATTGAGCTGAGCTTTCTGTAAAGAAAGGGAGCAGGAGGGAGGGCGTGTGGATGTGTGAGGGGGAAAAAAAGAGTGTCTGAATGTAAGTAGAGAGAGAGAGAGAGAGAGAGGGAGAGAAATAAGTACCAAAAGGGAACAGAATAAGTGAGGGTGTCAGGGATAAAATAAGGGGAATGAAAAGGTACTGAAAAAAGAGAAGGGGGCCATAAGGGCCTTAAAAGAATGAAAGAAGAAAGGAACAGGTGTTGTGAGAGGGAGGAGAGCGAGAGAATGAGGGATGACTATTGGGTGGATGGGAGTCTGAGAGAGTGGTGCTGGCAGAACTTTCTGTGTTAGAAATGTTAGATGTACGTGAGAGAGTTGGAAATCTGGCACCTGTCTCATGACTAAATCTCAGGTGACTGTCTCCTGCTATAACTGCAAGCCCAGAGGCCTGTTAGGAGACACACATTCAATACTGCACATCCATTCTCAGGAACATTTACAATTTTGTACTCATATACACACACACACACACACACTCAGAGGAAGGGTGTGTTGTCTTCCTTGTGCCATCCTTCATTAAGCCAAGTGGGTCAGTGCAAAACCAGGACACACCCAGAGATGACAAGAAAGGAAGAAGAGAGACGTCCACACTACGAGCAAAAACGGGTTGGGGAAATGGCAAAGAGGGAAAAGAAAAGACAAAAAAGCCAATGCAATAAAGAAGTGAAGAATTTAAGATTAGGACTATGCACAAAAAAGGTAGCAGAGGAATCAGGATGTGGAAAATAGCAGTCAGTAAATTTGAGGATGAGAAAGGTGGAACGTAAGAAAGAATCAGTCGGAGGGAAAGAAAAGGAGAGAGACCCTGACAAGGCAAAAAGCCAGCAATGAAGAAAGAAAGCAACAGGAGAAGGATTAAACATAAGACTGTGTATGAAAGAAATGATTAAAAAAAGTCCTACAGTAGTGTTTGAAGGCCCCCAACCCCTCCAGCTTGGCTTTGAGGGCCACTGAAGCCTGACTGCCCCCACTTAGAGGGCCACAGTGGGAGCCCGATAGCGTCGGCCAACTGCTCCCCGGATCGCTGTCTGCTTGAGGGGCCGCTCCCACGGCGAGCAAACAAACACAGGGCCCAGCTATTCGCCACTGTCTCACTATATCCCTTTCTCTTTTCAGCCAGACACTAGCTCACAGGCAAACAAAAGAGACTGATATGAAATGATTGAGTGAATAAGATTAGGAAGAAAAGGAAAAAGGTTGTAGGAGGGACATTGGAAAAATCTGTGCAGTGAAGTGGCATTGTTTTTTGCTTGTGAGCAAATTAGGGCATGTGGTAACTCCATCCCAGGGACTACATTACGGATCTTTTGTGGCTCACAGAAACTTTACAACAGAGAACTCCATTTTGGCTCCATGCCCTGCAGTTGCCATCTGAGGCCTTCTGTTATGGCTCTCCTCTACTCAAGGGACCCCTGTCGTTGTCATAATATTGTTAACAACTTGGGAATTATTATAGTTATGAGTATAGTTTGGTTGGAGTTTGGTTGCCTTTTGGGGCAATGCCTTATTGCCCAGTGTCTGTGTGAGCGATCCCTCCAGCCTAACTGAAATGATGTTTGTGGAGACGCCATGTTGGCTCCACACTTCCCATCATATCTCACCCCCATGCCCACTCACCAGAAAGCACAGAACATGGCGTCTCTGTGTGCCCTTCATTTGTTCTGCACGGTAAGCACGGTTGACCATGGTTGTGTGCTGCTTTCTGCCCTGTGTGTGTGTGTGTGTGTGTGTGTGTGTGTGTGTGTGTCTCTTTACTGCACTGATGTCTCTTTTTTTTGACCTGGGTAGAGGGACTGTTCCACAGGGGGGTGAGTAAGAGGGCAAGAGAGATTGGAGGGGAGGGAAAGGGATAAAAATGGATGGATGGATGGAGAGGAGCAGCTGCTGAGCAGCTGCTCAATCTTTTTAGCAGATTCAGAGAGTAACAGGACAGCCAAGTGGCTGCTGCATTTTTAAAGGACCTAGGTAATGGCATGTAACACACACACGCACACACACACACACACACACAAGAATAATGAGATGAGCAGAGCAAAGTACTCCAACCCAAGTGGGAGATCAGAGTTGCCTCTGTTCCTTGTAAGACCCCACCTGTGTCATCGAGGTGCGACTGGAGTGGCTTACACCATTCAGGTTATTTATGACTTTCAACTAACTGCAGGTGTTATACACTTCCCTTGCATGTATCTGCCTGCCTGTCTGTCTGAGTCCTTCTGGAACTCCCTGGAATAGGGAACTGCCTGTGACTGGGGCAGCAGCAAAGAAGCAGTCTCCCTAGGTGCACACTGATGGAGGGTAGGATGTCTTGTCCAGGCTGGGTCTCAAGTGTGTGTGTGTGTGTGTGGAGTGTTTATGTCTTGTGTGTCTCTATGGGACTGAGAGAGACAGAGAGAATGAGATTGTATTTCAGGTTAGTTCCCTTGGGCATTTTTGAATTGTGTGTGTCCAAGCCACGTGTGTGTGTGTGTGTGTTTGTGTGTGTGTGTGGCAACAGGAGAACCTTATTTTCCAACCACGTTTATTTCAGCCTCTTCAAATTT
Source organism: Limnothrissa miodon (assembly GCA_017657215.1). Lineage (NCBI taxonomy): Eukaryota > Metazoa > Chordata > Actinopteri > Clupeiformes > Clupeidae > Limnothrissa > Limnothrissa miodon. The sequence continues at coordinate 11,654 of JAGFZM010004376.1, forward strand.
AAAT
>JAGFZM010004377.1:0-16660 GCA_017657215.1 Limnothrissa miodon
CTGAGCCCCTGTTTCAGAGCTACGGGGTTTCCCCAACAGGAAGAGGGACGTAGTCAAGCAGCAGGGTATGCCCTGCCTACAAACTTGCATAACCTCACCTCTGCCACATGAGGGAGCAATGCTCAGAAGGTTGAGGAGTCTTTTCAATACCCGTTAATTATCTCAAATGATTAATAGATTGATGACACATAACTTTGCACGTAGACAAATGAGGCATTAAGGCACTTCAACTGTTGGATTTGTTGGACAGAGCCTTGATGAGGCCTGAGCCATCACATAAGCCTGTTGGCTATCAGCAGTGTCAGTGCACACCTCTCACAAACAATATTTACCCAGGGAGGGGAAAGCACGCTCCTCCCAGAGTTTATCTGACATGAGGTGAACCATGCGAGAAAGCCACACAGAGGAGATGGGAGCATGACTGTACACACTATACATACTACACACTCACACACAGACGCATGTTGTCATTCCACTAGGATGCAGAACTTGAGGGTGCTGATCATATTGGTTATGGAGCGAAGGTGTGCTCATTAGGGCTGTTTGGGGAGATCTCATCTGGAGGTCCAGAGGGGACAGGATGGCTTCCATTGGACAGATCATCTTCTGGAGGTACAGCAAGACCTGCTTAAGGGCAAATCTAGCTGGTTTGTGCTGCTATGCACTCAGATGTGCTAAACTTGAGAGTGTTTATTATGAAATTCTAAATGTACAATTTAAAACTGTAGAGTTTCTACTTCTAAAGTGTAAGACTAAAGCAGCTTTCTGTGGCAGAAATACTTGTGTAAATTGTTTGTGAAGATTCTCATTCATCTAGGTTATGACTAAATGCAAATTGTTGTAACACAATATTTGATTTGTATCTTCAGAGTGTTTTTTTATTGGTTTGTTTCTTTTGTGCCACAGCATGATTGTCCTGATATTTGTGGCGGGTGGATTAATTATTGTTCTGTTGGCCATAGCATTTGGAGGTGAGTAAGCAAACTTTATGATTCTAGGGCTGTTGTACAGTATGTAGATTCAGACATCCCGTGTCTCACGGACCTTCCCAGAGTTGTCCCTATAGCCCAGATGGCCAAAAGTGATAGAAAATCTTTTGTAAGTCACACACATTTGACTCGTGGACTGGAAAATGGTGGGCACAAGTAGCAGAGGCAGCAGAAGTGAGTGGGGGTGAGTGGCAGTACACCTGTCTCTCTCATCATCATTTCATCATTGAAATGAAACATTCTAAAAGCATGAATGGAAAAAAACATTTCAACCTCAAGTAAAGTGTACATTATGTGTTTATTATGGGTCTGTGTACAACACAATATTTTTCTTGTGCTTGAATTGTGGTAGAAATATACTCGGCACTATATTTCCACTGTTTGTTAACACCTACTGTAACCCCTCTGCTCTCCAGCCACCACTGCTCTGGGTTAGTGTGTGCTTCACCACACTGCGTACTGTGTCTAGTCTACTAATTCATGGCTGGGTTAAAGCAGAGACCATATTTTCCTCACAAAATTAATAAATTATTAAATATTAGACTTCTTATTTATAGACACTAAAAAGAACTTAAACTCTTTGTATCCAGCAGGGGGTCAGGGCTTTCTAAGAACCACTAACCGCTCCCCAGTTGGGAACCTGGGACAGGATGTGGTTTTGGACTGCAGCTTTAGCCCCAAGCAAGGCAGCAGTAGCAAGTCTGGCGATGTGTCTGTCACCTGGAAGAAAACAGGTCTGACTGGAGTAGTGTATGATTACCATAACCAGGCTCCAGACCTGGCGAACCAGAACCCTGCGTTCAAGGACAGAGCCCAAGTCTTCCAAAGTCTTGTGGCCAGTGGGAATGCCTCTATTCTTCTGCAAAGGGTGAGAGAACAGGACCAGGGCATGTACCAGTGCAGCGTGAGTGCACCTAGTGGCCAGGGGTCTCTCAACATTCACCTTTGGGTGGCAGGTATGCATCAACAAACATATAAATTTGAGACAGTCGATTAACGGCTTTAAACGATCTTAGGTCACCAGTAAAATCATTGTTTAAACTATCTCAGGTGCAAACAATAAGTGCAAACACCTGGGGTAAATGCAGTGCACAGTGCAGAGTGAGGTTATTGGTAGCAGATCACATGTTGTCCCCAGGCCAACAAATCATGGCCATCAGCTATAATTAAGGTTTTATCGACTTAAAAGTGACTTAAAGGAGAAGTCCGGTGTAGTTTGGACCTGGGCTGTACTGGAATGCGCAAAGTTTGTACACTGCTTATTTCAAAGTTTATTTCAAAGCTGTTTCCCTGTCGTATTTGTTCGTCGGAACTCAGCAGTAGACTTATCTAGGCTTAATTTCAAGATGGCGGCGAACTTAATATTCCATGAAAGTACAGTCTGTATAAACTGTCTTTTTAATAAAGTACCGGTGTACTTTCAAAGTTATCATTGTCTCGTTTTAAATGTCAGGGCCCTCAGAAGTCTACCAATAAAGTGTGGAGTTACTTTGAACCTTTTTAATGGTGTAAAAATAGCGATTTAGCTACATAGGCACAGTCATGCCCCTATAGCTAGCAGTGTAAGGCTAATGAAAGCTTCGGCTAAAACAGTTTACTGCGGAATGCGGGGGGGGGAACGGAGGTGGGAATTTGATATATGTTTGTACTCGGTAACATCTTCCAGTACATCCCAGGTCCAAACCACACCGGACTTCTCCTTTAAATCTGTATAGCATCAGAATGAATGTGTATGCTGCCCTGGAAAATTATATGTTTATACCATTTATATAAACTGTAACATTGGTGCAATGTTTCATTAGTGATGTGCTACCTAAATGCACAACCTAAAGAAAGCTGTTACAAATTATTCAGATTATGATATCTGATACAGATGTCATGCTTCTAACTGGTAAATAACTTCATATTCCTTGAGTTGTTCATAACTGAACAACACATACCAGTCACCAAAAACACTGTAAGCTAGGATGCATGCTGGCAAACATAGATGTTATCTCTGTGAGTAATGTTTGTGTGGATTTAGTTTTTCTTAGCAAACATAAGTCTCATTTCAACTGTCATATCTCTACAGCCAGCAACGGTAGTACAGTACTCGGCTGTAACAGTAGAACTTCTGTATATTTAGATGTGACCCCCTTATATTTATATGTATATTTAGATGTGTACCTTTAACTAAAATTTACAAAACCAAGTGCATGACATTCCAAAATCAACACTTTTCTGTGTTGCAATTTACCAAAACGAGAAATGGGCTTAAAGGGAATTTCTCATCTCTCTCTTATGTTGCAATCCCAGTGACACATATTTTTTCAGTAGACACCTTTCACTTTCAGTGACTTCAGTAACAAGTCTAGCAAAAATATTACGGAGGTTACCAAATGTCAAAGTGTCAGTTCAGGCAACTGGACTTGTTTTTGGAGCTCAAATATTATTAATTTTTTTTATCCAGATAGAATAGTGAAATGTCTGCTAAAATTAATTGAATAGGACACAGTAACTTTCCAATGCTTAATTCAGTTACCTTTAGCTGACAGTTTGTTATTTGGTCTATGCTGTATCAAATGTTCTGGTTCCTTATAAACAGCGTTCTCTGACCACAAACAGGACTATGGATTGATTCATATCATAAAATATAATTATTATGAGAAAAACATAATAGTCTGCATACTTTAATGGATATCTGAATAATGTTTAGGAGTTTTTGATATAACATGATCACTAGTTTCTTCACACTCTGTTCTGATTCAAAAGTAAGTCATAGGGCTGGGCGATTCATCGAAAAATAATTGTAATCGACATTCAGAACCTATAATCGATCCGATTTTCCAGGTCAATTATTTCAATATGTTCAGTTTAAAAACACTACTGCGTGTGCAGTCACGTGAACCCGCTCCGTTACTGATTCCTCCTACATGTTGTGGATGGAGAGCTTAAACACAGACAACTGAGCAACAAATGCAGCTTGTACCAAAGAAAACATTGATGTTCAATAAATAATCATAGATATAGTGTAGTATATTATTTTAAAATCAAGTAATCACTTTACTGTACAAAACTTGTCAATGAACTATGAGGGCAAAAATAAAAATAAATAAAATAATCGTTCATTCATCGTAATCAAGTTAAAATGTTACATTTTTCAAGATTTTGATTTTAGGCCAAATCACCCATCACTAACAAGTCATTTAGAATACTTAAACCTAAAACTCCTATACATAGCTCATTTAACCAATTCATCCAATGTCTTTTTAACTAGGAAGATTCAATTCCCCATTACTCGTCTGTTTTTCCAGCATATTCCGCTCCTACATTCCAAAGGATAGGAGCTAACTTGACTGCCGAGGCCCTGAGATGGTTCCCAAAACCCAATGTGACTTGGGCAGACCATGATGGCCACAGCCTGAATGGCAGAACTCAGTTTTCCAACAATTCTGTCGGAATCTTCCGCGTGGAAAGCACCTTAATGGAACCGGCCCTCAGGGACGACACCTACACCCTCGTTATCAGGAACAGCCTCGTCAGCACCATCTCGGTGGCAACACTGACAGGTATATAAATAAATGCAAGTTACACAACTATAGCCCACAGACAAACACACACACACACACACACACACTCCAGAATCCCATATGTGGAACACTGTCACAGTTAAGTAATTGGCATAACTTACTGCATAAGTTCCACTGGCAAAACAGTGTGATTAGATGTTAGCTGAATGGGAGATTAAAAAAACAGTATTGAGTACAGAAGCCTAAAGGTAATTTGCAGGTTGAGCACCTCGAATAAAGTAGGCCTAGGTCAAATATGTTACGTTATGAACATACTGTAGGGTTCATTTTTCAACTCTGCAATGATCTTTGAGAACTGTGTCTCTTTTGAAATTTCAGGAGATTCTGGTGTCTTAGTGAAGACAGACTTCACATTCAACACTGCATCATCCAGGTTCCTGTCCTTGACCTCTGTGACAATGTTACTTTTTTTCTTCTTCTTGGTCCCATAAGATGACCAGAAACTAGGCCTGCCTTTAAGACCATTAGCAACACCTGTATGTGCTCCAAGACTGTTCTAATACATGCCATATGTTGATATTTGGACTTAAATTTCTTGTCAGTTGTTTCTCTGCCCTCCCACAATTTGACTAAAAACAACACATAGTTTAATGCTTTGTTTATCTGATAATTTATTATATTAACATTGACATTTAAATGGTGATGTCAGGCCTACATTTATAGTGTTCATGTCGTTCATATTATCATAGCAGCACTGAAAGGCCTACAACATGAAAAATAAAAGTGTCTGATCCGCTACAGATGTTCCGTTGGTGTTAATGGTGTCTGAGGGGAGAGAGCGCTGAGTCTTTCTTACCAGTAGATGGGGCTGTACAGTTTACTGTTCATTACAACTTGATGGGCCTCTCATTCGATGGCAGCCCAAGCCAAAGGTGGTAGAAAATCGGTGCAAGACATGATCATGATATGCCTCCATGCACATTGCTCAGAAAAAATATAGCTATTAAATATTCTGTAAAATTCTAGGATTCTGCCATTGACTTTGATGTATAAAAGTGTGCCTTTCTACTGTTTAAAGGGGGTTAGTGACCTCCTTCCTCTCCCCTGTGCAATCGTGGTTCCAGGAGGTAGTGTCAGTACCCGATGTAGCTCATGGAATATCTTGCTCCGCCTTTCTATCTTTGCACAAGCCACGCCTGACTCCACACGGTGATTGGACTACTGTGACCCAAGCCACCTAGTGTCAAATATCAGCTGAAGGGAAAAGTGGAGAATGAAGTTTGAAAAAAGTTTATGGCAGTGGGGGTTGATGTCTTCATTGCTCTGCTAAACAAAAATATTTCCGTTTTGAAGAAAAGGCGAACTCACGGCACACTTTCGAACATGTCGGTTTCCAGTGAGAATTCGGTTAAAGATATTGAAACTAATACAAACCTGAAAGATAACGGGAATTCAACCAGACTAAAGTTACGAGAGAATGGGGAAAGTATTAATTCGAGAGCTGTCTGTCGTGTTTGCAAGAGGTTATACCGCGAGCCAAAGATTTTGCCATGTTTGCATTCGTTTTGTGCCGATTGCATTCGGCAACTGGAGCCATTCTCCGTGTCTGGAAGTAGTAGTAACGTTACAGGCAAAGGCCTTTTACCTGAAAATGAGTTTATTCGAGAACACGTCTCCTTTACCGTCTTGTGTCCGGTATGTGACTCCGAGGTGGATCTGCCGACCTCCGGGGCAGATGGATTGACCACAGACCATCTCGCTCTGGACGAGGTGTTCATGGAGACTCTTTTAAATGAAAACTGTGTTTTGTGCGACCTCTGCAGCGAGGGAGACGCCGGGAAACGCTGCGAGGTGTGTTGTGTCAACCTCTGCGAGTTCTGCAGTCAAGCACATAGGTGAGCGGTTCACAGACGCCTTTCTTCAGCACAAGCTATTTTTCATTCAACACGCTAAGTGTAACAAATCGAAGTATCCTGTATTTAGGACTTTAGGATAATTACTGCAGTCATCTGTGGTCTGTCTGTCCACGCTTCCCCCACCGCACTCACACACAAAACACAGTCCCTTAACATTACTTAGGCCTACTGTTTAGCCAGGGCAGTGTCTCATGTCACTGTCTTATGTACATTGGACCCACAGAGAGTAAAATATTAAATTCCACTAGCTCTATAGACCATCTCATTTGAACCATACCAACATTTAGGGATGCAAGAAAAACTTTGACTTCACGGGTAGTTATAGCTCCAAGTAACGCTCACCTTGATTTTTACTGCTGGCCTATATTCTTTTGAACTGTGGTACTGTGGGTTTTTTTTTTAGATTATCAGTCAGTTTGCCTGTTGCATGACTCGCATACCTTTTGCTCTTTGTTTGTTATTCTATCTGTCTCCCCCTGTAGGAGACAGAAGAGGACATCATCTCATTCCATTCAGAGTCTGGAGGAGCTGAAGACCCAAGGTCGTGTATCACGGCCAGTTCTGTGCAGCTTGCACCCAGGCCAGGAGCTGCGTCTCTTTTGTGAGCCTTGCGATGCACCTGTGTGTCTGGAGTGCGCTGCTACTTTCCACCGCGAGCACCACTGCAGTCCAGCACGTGACGTGGTCCACCAGCACGGTGACCGTCTCCGTGAGCTGGTGGCCGGCAGCCTGCGCCCGCGCCTCGCCCACCTGGAACAGTCGTTGCGACGCGTGGAGCTCTCACAGGAGAACCTGGGCGTGCGTGCAGAGGCGCTGGCTGCTGAGGTGCGGGCGTACGCCCGTGGCTATGCCACTGCGGTGGAGACGCACTGCCGTGGGCTCCTGCGCCGACTGGAGGAGCTGCGCTCTCAGCGCCGCAACCAGCTCCACTTGCAGGGGGCACAGCTGAAGCAGGCCATGGCGGACGTGTGCAGCGCGGCTGATTTTGCAGAGCGGCTGCTCACGTCCGGCACCAACGCTGAGATCCTGGCCACAAAGGGCGTCACGCTGCGACGGCTCACACAGGTGTTAGAGACTGGCTACAACCCCAGCCCCTCCGCTGTCGCACCAGACGATGGGAGCAGTATCTGCTTCCTGCCGTTTGAGTGCGCTGGGAAAGTGGAAGGCTACCCAGTGGTGGGGGTTATCCATGCCAAGACGGTGGACCCCAGCAAATGCACCATAGAAGGGGAAGGTGAGGGTCATTGGTGCAGTTCACTGAAATCTCATAAGCTAAACTTTCTACATTTTGTGAAAGTCAACTGTGAATGTGGTTGTATCTAAGCTCAGTTGAAATGTACACTTAACTTTAATCTCTTCATAATCCAATTTATCCTACAGGTCACACCTATTGTTCCATTCCAGTATGCATTGTCACATCATTGCCACCTCAAATGTACATTATTTTCTGATATACTAACACTATACTAGATATACTAATTTTCCTCACAAACACTGGACCACAGGAGGGTAGCCTGTCCAGAGCATAATACTTGAGCCTGTTTCTTTTGTGTATGTAATGACCCATATGTCTCTCTGTGTCCTGAACTTACATCCCAGTACTTTCAAAGCGGATCTTGGTCTTGGGCCGACATGAATAGATTAGATTCTGGGCTCAGCAGACCGTGGTATGAATGCCGGCACTGCAGTGGATTTCTGGCCCTGTTCCAGAATCTGTTTCCCACAGTGGGACTTGCGGTAACCCAGGAATCAGGATATGTAAAAGATCATAATACAAGAGAGCACTTCTGTGCACACACACACACTTACAATTGATCTGAATGCCCACAAACACACACACCAATTTTCTCAGAGTACTTACAAACACACATGCTCCCCCACAAGCGTGAACACAAGAGCCTTGTGGCCATAAAATGTCAGGGTAACTAATAGGTGACATTCCATGTCTCCATGGAGATGTTTGAAGTAGTGGCGCGGGTGCTTGTCAGGGCGCAGGAATGCGGGGCAGTTGCGGCCGCCAGGGCTGCCGGAGGGGTCGTTTCATTTCTGCTGCCCTGTAGGGGCATGCCCAGAGGAAGCCCTCTAGCTGCCTATCTGTCTTCTGTTGCACTCTGTGTCTGTTTATTTTATTATCTCTCACTCTCTCTGTTTGTGTCTGTCTGTGTTTCTTCTGCCTGTGTCTTTCCTCTCTTGTGCATAATGGTCTGTGACTGCCTGGTCTGACTCTGGTCTAAGCAGAGAGCACATAATAAAACAATGAAGGGTCAAGAAGAGTTGTAGTACTTGTGTAACCTTGTGTAAAACTTGTGCAAACATTGAAAGTGTACATTTGTACTGCTGGGTGAGTGTTTTTTTTCTTCTTCTCATATTTGTTTGTTTTGTGTGTGTGATACTCAGGTGTGCACACATAGTGTTAGAGAGGTTGAGAATGTACTGTGAGTTTGTCTCATCCTTGTTTGTTTTGTGTGTGATACTTTTATGTATTGGTTTGTGTGTGTGTGTATGTGCGCACACACGTTTGTGGGTTCTTGTTGCTGTTTTATCTCAGAGTGTCTCTAAAGTCTGTGTGTGTGTGTGTGTGAGAGAGAGAGAGAGAGAGAGGTTGAGAATGTATTATGTCTCTGTGTGTGTTTGCTATCATATGTTATATTTTCTGCCTGACCTGTTTCTATGGGCATTTTGTGATATCTGGCTTTAATGCAGATTAGTAGTCTAAGGACGGGTGTGGGGTGTCATATCTTTCTGACAGCACCTGAGCACAAGGCCCAAACCCGTAGCTGCCTCTAAGCTACGATGTCAACAGCACTTGGACTTTATCTGCCCATGGGATTTAGCCAGAAAGTTATGTTGGATAACAGCATCTTAAAGGCTTATGTGTGTGTGTATGTGTGTGTGTGTGTGTGTGAAGAGATAAACCTCTAGCTATCAGTGACACATCAGCAACAGTTTGGTGCTCTAAGCATAAGTGTTAAAAGAGGTGCCAATGGCGCTGTGCCCACAAGAACCACAGGCCTTGGATTTAAATGGGCATTTCCTGGGTGCTCTTACTGCTAAAGAGATGAACAGCTCGGGCAGCTAGGAAGTGAGCAAAAAAAAACAAACAAGCCTGTTTGTCACACAGCGAGCCACAGGATCCAGACAGAAATGGGCTATTATGTGTTTCCCTTCTAATGGGATGGGCCAGGGAGGTTGGGTGCTGCAATCAGTGGCGATTTTGGGTCCTGTTGAGGTTCATGGTTTCTATTACCTATTCCACCCGAGTCATTTGGCCCCATTAGCTGTCGGAGTGGCTGCTGAGCTGTGCAGAATTGTCATGGAGGGCTCGCACCTCTCATAGAAGACTGACTGAGAGAAACTGCACAAGTCAGCATACAGGTGAAGAAGGGTGTGTGTGTGTGTATGTGTGTGTAACTTGAGAGAGAAGCTGATCTGGGACCTGCCTAACCTTTGACCTCTAACCCTTTGAATGCAGGTGTGCAGCTGGGCCGAGAGGGCCAGAAGTCTGAGATCACACTTGTGTGCCGCGATGTGTCCAGTGAACAGATGGGCAAAGGAGGGGATGCTGTGCTGGTCAGCATCGTGCACAAGGAGAGGAAGGACTGGTGAGCTTGACTGCACGCACATCAACACCAAATGCTGCTGAAGAAAAGATTATTTTCCAACACCCTTGACCAAAAGTGTTGGTTTTAATGGACCTTTTTTTATCAATTGATTGATTAAATTGATTTAAATTGAGACTTTACAGTGTTTTGTTTTCCATACCATAACTGCTAACTAAGTAGATTTATAGCTAAAATTGGTCTGAAGTTTTTCAATTTTTTCAATTTAAGAAATTGATTTTGTAAATGGGGGCGGGGTGGGGGGGGGTCATAGTTCTTCCTGCATATGTCATCCTGTCTTTGTTCCAGCTCCATGTCTTGTGTCATCACTGTCCTGTGTGTGGGAGTCCAGGTGGGCCAATGATGCTGTTTTAAAACCTCTCTGTTGAATGTAGCACTGTGGAGGCGTCTGTCGTGGACAACAGCAATGGCTCCTACAGCATCTCCTACACCCCTGTGGTGCCTGGACCATACTCTGTATGGGTGTGTGTTAAGGCCCAGCATGTGAAGGTAACCCAGTGTTGAGAGGTTTGTCAACACTACTGGAGGTTGGTTAGAGTGGGATCAATTATTATATAAACATAATTGCTGTAGTATGTCATTGTGCCAGTTGAAACAATTGGCAGTTAGCAGTGTGTATGTCTGTTTGGATATTGCCGTGCTGGTATTTTTACTAATCAAATTGTTGATAAAGAGTTTTCCCCTGTGGTTCAATCCAACCTGTCGATTGTGTCAATTCTTTAGTGCCTTTATACCTTTGTCTCCAATTCGGCCAACACACTTGTTACTGAGGTAACTAGGTCTGTTGAGTGTGGCTTTTCTTCCCTGATCACTGACTGGATCACCTTGACTGTGCAAAGACTGGCAGAGTAGTGCCAAGATAAGTCACTCTTGGCTGGGGAGTGCCGAGTCCTTTAGCCTGCTGCACCATACCTCACAGTCTTCTCTGCAATCACCAAGGTGCAGAAAGATCGATGGCGCTGTGCTGAACACTAGCATCTAAGCACAAAAAAAACACACATCTCGACAGCCTGGCCCAAGGTTCTCTGTCTGATCCCAAATCAGTCGTAAAGAGAGCGCTGTCGGAGTGAGTGACTGGCGGCGGCCCGCTGAGAGAGAGCCGGCCGTCAGGCTTGAGGACAGGGGCAATTAAGGATGCCAACGTTAATGATGACCCTGCCTGGCTCGTTGCCGGTTGAGCCCCAGAGGAAATGACATGGCAATTAGCGCCTCCATTAAGTCAGTGGGACATTAATGATGACGCACGTCCGCACCCGCGCCCCCACTGGCATTCGATCTGTAACACACTAACTGGTCCTCAGGCTCTTTAATGCCAATTGATGAATGTGACTGGATGACCCTTTGTTGTCATTTTATGATGTTTGTGTTTGTTGTTGTTGTTGCGGTGTCGCCTGTCTCAGGGTTCTCCATTTGTGCTGACCGTAAAGAGAAAGTTCCGGCGCCACCGTGGCACATTTCACTGCTGCTCGTTCTGCTCCAGTGGTGGCGCTAAAGAGGCTCGATGTGCCTGTCCAGGAACCATGCCAGGTATTGCGTCTGTTTACACGCTTTTGGAGCTCTCCTCTTGATGTACCACATACCATAACATGCACACACATAAAAAAGTAAGACTGTCTATAAAGTGATGTTTGTAAATAGTGCATTTGTGCTCTGTGTACATCAACACTGTTCTCACTGCTAAAGTTCATGTGTTGGGACTCTGATTACTAGGAGTGCAGACATTGGTTAATGTTTTTGTGTGTGTGTGTGATGCAGGTGGTTTCCAGGGCTGTGGCCACGGGCACAAGGGACACCCAGGCAAGCCCCACTGGTCCTGCTGTGGCAGCCTAGTGGAGGCATCCGAATGCCTGGTACAAGCTGTAGGCACTCTACCAAGCTCCCAACTCAGGACTGTGGAGCTCTGAACCATCACTGCCCTCATCCTGCTTCACTCATGGAACCCGACCGCCGTCTTCATCCTGCCTCTCCGTGTTTCTACCTCCTTATTGTATAGATCAGTCTTCACAGTGTTTCATTACCTCTGAAATACGCACGCATATCAGTTGCTCTTACATCTATGATTCTCTGTGGCTACAAAGACAATACAGTGAATTTTCTCCTCATGAAAGCTTTGCGCAGTTTTGATTCAATTTAGATATGCAGCGGAAGCTGGGATGACCCGGGATAGTTTTTTTTTTTTTCTTCTCTTTCTTCTCAGCGGCTGAAGCCCTGCTGGGGCCACGCCGATTTTAGGGAGTGAGAGTGATCTCTAATTTTCACTCTAATTTATTAGCATCTCTGTGCCACAAGGGCTTCGAGCAGCTCGCTTGCACCAGACGCTGCTACGGCTGAAGAAAGATTGCTTTCACCATCCGTGTATTGTACACGCTTTCCTCTAAAGCACCGAAACATAGATAACATGGATTAAGACAGAAAGGCCTCTGGAGCTTGGCAAGAGGATCCTCTTCATAAAGAAGACCCTGTATGCTGTGAGTATGTCTTCTATAGGTCCAGGCTCAATGGGTAACAAGCCTCATTCATTTGAAGTGCCTTTGACATTGTGAGATGCCTTTGCCAAAGGCCCTCCTCGCCCATCAGAGGATGTGAGTGCAGCGATCAGAAGATGAAATGAGGCTTGATGATTATTATTCCGATCACCACTACCATCACCCAGACCACTTTCATCTGTCTATTGCTTAGCCAGCATATTCCTGATTAGAGTCATAAGATGTTTTATAGGACTTCTCTTTATGGTGCTATTAATCACGGGATTGTAATCTTTATTTCTTCATCTGCAGCAAGTATTGAATATAATGAAGTCAGTGAAGATTGTTTTGTCCTTTATTATTTGTGTCAGCACACACACAGAATTTTTAAGATTATGCATAAGTTAATGTTTAGAACTTCGTCTCGTGTTGTTTCTGTTAATGTTTTATAACTTAATTTCTTGTTTTTTTCTGTTGTTTTGCATGTTCAGTAGGCTAGTACCAAAGAACTGCCTCCCATCACCATGGGTGCCTCGTTTGATTGGATGTGTTTTATTTTTATAAGAAAAAATTATAGGTTAACAGATTTCAGACATTTTCTTAAAAAGGACATTTTTAACATGCTCACGCCATTGTCTTTAATAGTGGCTGTTGTCACAATATACACTGCTGAAGAGCTTCTTCTTTGTCTTGGGATTTTGGAGCAGTAGATGTTTATGAAAAATATTGATTGTATTTTGTTGTAATCATTTTATTCATGTAATTTCAAATAAAAACAACACTGATCTTTGCCAGGAGGCATTATTGGTTTTCAATACTTTGTTGTACTTGCACTCTCTTGCATTACCTCTGAGCCCTTGAGCTCTTGTTAGCAATTTCAGAGTAAATGTGTGGGCATGTTTTTGGCACCTGGAACAATTCTCCTGTTTGGATCTTGTGCAATGCCACACAGGGGCTGACCAGTGCAGGCTATTAGAAATTGGGACAGGTATGTACATGGATACTATAGTGTGGATGCATTATGGCTTCATCACCATGGTTTCATACAAATCATCAAGCATTCTGCATTTTGTGAGGGTGAAAAAATGTTATACGGTGTGGAAATAAGCAAAACCATGTGAATATTAGTAACAGGCTAATTTTCATGTAGGAAAAGAGTGAAATGGTAAGAATGGATGTAACCCTTTGTACTTTTTCTCTTTGACTCATGGGGGCAGTAGTAAGTTAATTCACACAACACCACCCATCAGTATTCAGCCTGTTAACAGATGCCAAGAAAAGTATACCTGTAGTAGTGGAAGTGTTTCATGTTCCATTTCTTAAGAACTATTCTCATCTCTTCATGATGCACAGCTCTGTGTCTACAAAGTAATGAGTCACTCATTACTTAACATTGTTTCTCTGTCTTCTTTAGGAGTTGTCTCCTCTTGTCACCACCTTAAACTTCTATTCAGATTAGGCAATATCCAGCCTATGTCCCTATAAAGAAGCCCAAGCAAGGTTTAGAGATTGTAGAATATTAAGAGGGGGGCAGGGGGCGGCAGACATCTGATCTGACATTTTAACAGGGCACCTCCCACAAAAGAGCACTATTGTTCAAGAGCCAACTTTTGCATTAAGTTTGCAATGTTCAAGGGCACGATTCAATCATTTCTTTCAAAGTACTGCGTAGCTCACTACTTGCAGGGAGGCAAGGACATCTCAGACTCATAATATGCATTTAAAACCCTGCACTGACATCCTGTCAGATAGAGTGCCATCTCAAATAGAAATACCAAGACGTGCTTGATAACTATCTCAGTAAGAAGATTCCTTAGGAACGCCAAAACAGGGCAGTGTTTTTGCTGAACGTTTCTCCGCATTCAGTCCCTAACCACTGATGTACACATCTGATGAACGACTCTCATATTATTTGTAAATGCTTAACATCAGGACCATTTATCAGACAGGACAGATGTGACTAGATTGTCCGTCAGAGGACAAAGTAGCCCCCCTCCCCTGTCAGTTGCACAGGGTAGGGAGGGTCATTAGATGCTGCCATCTGTTCAGCACTGGCTTGCCCCTGATGTGCCCTCCTGTCTGTACCATGGGGAGTGTTGGCATTTTTGTGAATATCTGTGTGTGTGTGTGTGTGTGTGTATGTGTTGGAGAGGAGGTGCCTCCAGTGCCTTACTGAAATCTGGAACATGTGGAACACTGTTGGTAGAGTCTTCTGCAGACATGACAGCACCAGAGCACAACACCAGAAGATTTTGGGATACATGGTCACTGGAGGAATCACTACAGTATATGGCGTCATTTTCTTTTTCAATATAGTCTCTTACAATATAGTCACTCTGCCTCAGAGGCTATTTTTCATTTTTTTTCTCTCCTCTATCTTTTCCAAGAAATAGTCATTCATACATTCACCTATGCAATTTTCCACAATAAGTAAAGTTGCTCTTGCAAGTCTCTTGCTCTTTTCTTCTTACCCCCCTCTCTCTCCCTCTTTGTGCTTTGAGCCAGAATTATCATTTGGCGCAAAGGTGAGGACTCTGCCTCACCTGTCAATTACTCATCACTTCACACTGCCACGGCCATGTTGTTGTGACAAGACCTGAAAGGTTCCTTTGATAGACTCTTTATCTAGTCATATCCAAGAGGAATGGCAATGAATTTTCAAAAGCTATTCAACACACATAGGTAGGCACTGAATGTTCCTGTAATGTTCATGTGTCGTGCTTATGCAGGCTGCCAGTGAAAGACTTCATCAACTCGAGGATTCTCCCCACATCCATTCATTTACTTAGCTGCTTGTATGCCCGTGTCTCCTTTACTTAGCTGGGTCAGTGTACAATATAGTGTGCAATTCCCTCTGGGAATATTGTGCATTAACTGCACCATAGATCAAGCAATGTTCAACCCTTTTTAGGTGTACAATGCCATGTGAGTCCTTGTAAATGACACACACACAGGAGGCAGACCGGGACTGGTTGAGGACAAAACTATGCCACTAATAGCGTTCCAAATTGAGTCTAGTAAAGGCAGGGGCCAAAACCTTGCAATAATGTTCTGAAAATGTTGGGTTGTTCCAATGATAATAAAAGAGTCATTATGTGCTAGCCAAGGAGTCAGAATAATACACTCTCTTTAACGTTTCTAACGTGTTTTTGTACAAGGCCATCATCAGTACGTCATCAGTCATTATGAATTAAACCTGCACCATGGAAACGGGGCATCAAGAGTCTTTCTGAGGCTCACCTGATGCATCACATGTTTTAGTGACAAAGATTCATGAGTACTCAAACGAATGTGTTGTGGCAACGCAGGCAATCGGCCAAGAGAGGTGATAGATCCACTTAACTGAATTATTAAAACAGCAGAGACTTTAGAGACCAGGAGAGGGAGAAGTAGGAGTGAAGGTGGAGGATTACGCATTACAGTTTCACCAATTGAAAGACGTTGATTGACTTGTTTGTTACTGACCGCATAACTGACCCCAAAGCAGAGAGAGAGAGAGATAGCTAGAGAGAAATGTGTATACTCAAACACACAGTAAACACACACACTCCACTACTCTTTCTAGTGTATTTTCTCATGATGATTATTCCCTTCCATTTGCCTGTCATGCTACCCTTACCCCCCTCCCCCCCAACCCCCAACCCCTCATGATCTGCTTTTTCCTGGCACTGTGACTGAGGGAAAGATGACGCCCCATTAACTGGAATGTCAGGGACAAAATCTCAACTGCTCTCACTGCTCGACAGTCCGTGTGATTGACGGCCATATCTCCACCACTGAGCCAATCAGCTTGCCCTTGAGTGTGCCCGTCAGCAAGCCACTGTGTTCCCGTGGGTGAAATGGCATCATGCATTTATTTGCTAACAGAGGTTTAAAGTGTCATAATTTACCATGCTGCAGTAGTGTGCTTGCTGACAGAGACACATGCTGGTCCATTATGTGAGCTTATTGGAGTGTGTTGCTATGGTTCATCCTCTGTGCGTCTGCCAAGGTCTCGTCTCTTTATAACAACCCCTCTCCAAACACACACACACACACACACACACACACATTTACCTTCTTTTTTGACCTGCCATTCTCTCCTCATCTTGGTCTCACCCTGCATTGTTCTTTGTCTCTCTCTCTCTCTCTCTCTCTCTCTCTCTCTCTCTCTCTCTCTCT